>WBNM01042930.1:0-73239 GCA_013399055.1 Ramphastos sulfuratus
TGTGATACTGTGATAAACAGAAACTGAGAAATACCACTAGAGGACTGGTTGCATTGCTCTTTGCAGGCCAAATTCTGAAACAAAGGTTATGGACAGAAAAATATGTAAATACGTTCAAGATACTCTACTCTTTTTATTATTATTAAAAAAAAAAAAAACAGGCTGAAAAGCAAATATAGCCACCCACATTGCTAATTATCTACTAAACTGCAGAGCACTTCTGAAGTGTACAAACTGCTAGTTGTGGCTTTTGTGGGAAACACAGAATGAATAAAGCATCAGGGCACAATGGGGCTTTTATTATTGTGTTGGCAAGTGCCAAGTGGGAGGGAAAACATAAGTCTTGTGCTATACACAAGCACACACACTGCTTTGCTGTGGTTCTGACACACAGAATTCACGAAGGGATGTTAGATCACTCACAAAGTAGTAAAAAAGACAATTTACCCAACAGTAATACCTTGCACTCACCCTAGTGAACAGTTCCCAAAATAAATATTAGATGTGTTTTGAGTTATTAATGGCTACAGGGAGTATATAGAACTTCCTTCGACAGCTCGAACTGCTCAGTAAGCTGCCCAGCTGGCTGGGATGCAGGCTGCATATAGCTAGCAGTGTTAAGCAGCAGTAGGAACACTTCTGTGCTCTGGCAAGTCTCAGCTAATTCACAGTCCCTTGGATCCTGCAACCCTTTCTTCTTAAAGAGCACAATGGCTTTCAGATCACAAGCTAAACCATCCTTGGCTTTATTATTTCTTAATATTACATGTGTTAGATATTCACACTGTTCCTGATTGCAGTGTCTTTTGAGGCATTATTTGTGACTCCAAGTACTATTTGTGCCTTCACATATTTTCATGTGCAATGAAAAGTCATTAAAGAACAAATCCAGAAAACAACCTTTCATTACAACATGCTTTTCAAGTTCATTTCAGTTGCATTCTTTGGTAAGTGTTGCTATTCTTGCCTCCTCCTTACAAAAAAAAAATATCAATATTACTAAAAATTAGTATACTAGAATTACTATGGAGTGCTTTGGACTTCTATTATCATGCTTCCTCATTTCCAAAACTTTCATTAAAAAAGCCTCAATGTAAGATTCAGTTAAACTGTGATATATCAAAATTTGATTCACTAAGTGATTTCTCATAGCTCCTGCCATTCTATACTCCTTTACCAAATTTCAGTCAGAGGTCTAGGTCAGTGGTGTTAAGGCAACATTTCCAATGGCAATATTTGAAAAACTCATCTAAACCCCATCACAGCTTCCTTCCAAAAGAGTTGATACACAGATGTAATAGCTCAGATATATACTACTACCTGGACAGTAGTATTTATGAAAGCTTGTGGGACAGTATGTTCTGAGTATCATTCAGTATATATATAGATACTGCTGTATCCAAAATTTATGTAAATTAATTATTTATAGTATTTATTTTCCATAGTTTGGTCAGGACATTGAATTTCAGTTCACATTACTCAGTCAAACTAGATCCACATCTTTCTGTTGTCCCAGAATTCTTCCTCACAGATATAATCTAATGTGTACACACTGAGAATCACAGAATATATCTGTGTGGAACAGACCTGTAAGTACATCCAGTACAACATTTCACCCAGCACAGAAGGGTCCACACTAAACCATGTCCCCACAAGCCACTTAACACCCTCACAGATGGTGACTCCACCACTGCCCTGGACAGACCATTCCAATGTTTGAGAATCCTTTCAGTGAAGAAGTATTTCCTAATGTCCAGCCTATATCTTCCTTGGCACAGCTTGAAACTATTTTCTCTAGTCCTGTTGCTTGTTATCAGGAAGAGGCTGGCCCCTTGTGCCAGCCTCCCTTCCAGTAGCTGTACAAAGCAATGAGGTTTCCCCTTAAGGTCTCATTTGCAGCTAACTCTGAGACTTATTTAAGGATCTATCACATTGATTCAAATAGTAGAGTTTTATTATTTGTAATTCTACTCACTAATGTACTGGGATTCACCAAATAATCTCAGAGTAGCCATTTTTAAGCAAAAAAAAAATTTCATCAGTAGCTTGCATTATTAGTTTACTTAGTCAGAACCTGACTTAATTTTTGATCATCAACGTTCCTGGACATGAAGTATTTTCAAGAGAAAGATAGTTGAGTCAATGAAGCCAAATAATTTTAATTCATGCTTATCCAGAATAGCAATGTGGAAAACTGTAAGTAGGAGTTAAGTGACAAATGCTTAATTAAGTGCAAATTGCTTGCACTTTATACAAAGTAAAATAGTCAAATATCAAATAATGAAAGAAAAGAGCTTTTAAGGAAGACTATCAATATTTAAATGCCATGACTGCCAAATAATCATTACTCATGTCTGCACAGGAGTGAATTTTTGACAGTGCCTCTTGTATTAATTTAGATTTAGCCAGGATGTGAAAGTAATATTTTGTGAAGACTAGAAGCAGCTTTTTCACTGAGTTGTACCCATGGGTACAATAAAATGAGATCTAGAGAGAAGAAAAATTGTCTTCCAGAGGTTACCTATTTTAGGATGATGCCACAAAGAGCTAAGAGCCTCATGAAATACCGTGCCTAGGCACATAACTCAGCACTGTAAATGACACTGTGTGGACTAGACACCTATGTTAGGTTCAGCAGTGCTGAGCTTTGGTATGTCTAAATCCCAGATTTCGAGCTACCAGCTTAATAGAGTTGACTTTGAATGTCTCAGAATAGCTTTGAAAATGGATGGAATCGTTTGAACATCACCTGCATAGGAATGAATATATCTCTGAGATAGTTTATTGAACAAGATGCCAATTTTCTGCTAGTGAATAAAAAATTTATTCCAATCCACCATGAAATTGAAAACACACAAGTGAAATGCTATGGCGTAATAACGCTCAGAAAGCAATCAATCATTGCACTTATCTGAATTTTCATTCTTTCATAATGAAACAAAGAATCCAGAAGACATTAAAAATACAGTGAGTGAGTGTTCAGTGAAGCTGGTTTCTAAAATGTGTAGGACATATAAGGCATAAGGAAAGATGACGACCCTGCAGCAAAGCCTTCGAGTCACGGAAAGATGACAAAAGATCTTTGCTCACTGAGTCATCTTTCTGAAGTTCAGGGTTCTTTTTCTTTGCAAGCCTCCCTATGGCATGCTTCTATCCATTGCAAGTATATTCATACAGCCTCTGCTATGCCTGGGCAGCTGCGGCCCACCAAGATGAATGCTAAAATGTTCAAAAGGGATTAATGAACCCTGAGAAGTTCAAATTTAAGGTTTAAATTAAGGGTTTTTTGAAAGAAACTTGGGGGTTAGCTTTATATTCTCAGAATTTGTGGCTATTCCGCTCACTAAAAGCACCAATAACCATGTTATTAAAAAAAAAAAAAAAAAAGAAGGATAGGAGGGAAAATGTAGCATTGAAAAATTATTTGGTGTCTTCTGAGCTCCTTTTCTTGGGAAAACAGTTTAAAATTTTTCAAGTCAAGATACATAAAAATGTCAGTTTTAACTCTTGGCCTAAACCACTTGCACAAGACAATGCAGGAAACCTATGACAGAGCAAGAGAAGGACCAGGGTCTGGGTTGATGAAAAGCTCAACATGAGCCTGCAGTGTGCATGCACAGCCCAGACAGCAACCAAGCACAATAAAGACTTAAAATCCCATAAATACTTGCACAGCCATTTCTTAGAGCTGATATTGGAGTAGGCTTAGGAAATAGAATCATAGAATCATAGAATGGTAAGGTTGGAAAGGACCTCAAAGATCATCTAGTTCCAACCCCCTGCCATAGGCAGGGACACCTCCCNCATCATGGATGTTCTCAGCCATTTACCAGCCAGGCTGGTATTGTGCTTGGGATTGTGCCTACCCAGGTGCGGGACCTTGTTGAATGTCATGAGGTTGGCCTGGGCCCACCTCTGCAGCCTGTCCAGATCCCTCTGGATGGATCCCTGCTCTAGCAAGTCAACTGTGCCACACAGCTTGGTGTCATCTGCAAACTTGCTGAGGGTGCACTGATTCCTCTGTCCATGTCACTGACAAAGATGTCAAACAGCACTGGTGCCAGCACTGACCCCTGAGGGACACCACTTGGCACTGGTCTCCAGGTGGACATTGTGCCCTTGATCACCATTCACTGCATGCCACCATCCAGCCAATTCCTTATCCAGAGAGTGGTCCACCCATCAGAAAAGTGAAAGCTCTTGCTTCCAAAGTTGAAGGTATTGCCCTCTCACAGTGCTCCATTTTAATGGGCTTGTCAGGCCAATAATATGGTAACTAAGTGGCAATCCACCAGCTCATCCACCAAATCATATTGTCAGTGAACAAATAGGAAAATTATATGTGGTGGTGTTAGTTGGATTTATCAACTAGGATTAATTAAGGACATAATTCTGCTAATCACAATTCATAAATATTTGCTCCTGTTCTTCAGCAGACCTAAATATACCTTACTGAATTAATATGCTCTATTAGCTGGAATTTTATTCTCCATTTCTATCCCCAGAGAACATCCCTCATTCACTTCTCTGACTTGGAAAATAATTTTTTAAGCTTTTCATCTTCTCTAAATGCCTTTGCTTCTCCTTGGCTTTTCCTGTTACAGTGGTAGACCGTGCTCTGTTGCAGCACCCTCCACTGCTGACACTATCCCTTGAGCTCCCAGGGACACAAACTCCTGGTGTGGTTGGTTGCATCTCTAGTTAAGCAGACTTACTTGTCTTAAATTGAACTAAGTGTTGAAAATTTGCTATGCAGAGAAGCAAGCAAAACTGAATACAAGAATCCATTCGTATTGATGCTTATTCTTTTTTGCCAGTGCCTGGTATAAAACCTTTTCAGGTGGCATCATCTCATGCATGAAGCAACACTGTGCTGGTGTACAAGCTTTAGGATGAAGCCAACATATCAAGCCACATAAGAAAAATCTCAGCTCAAATGCTCAGTAGAGAATAGACAGCAGGGCAAGGGAGGTGATTCTGCCCCTTTACTCTGCTCTTGTCAGACCCCATCTGGAGTACTGTGTGCAGTTCTGGAGCCCCCAGCACAGGAAGGACATGGAACTGTTGGAGTGGGTCCAGAGGAGGTCCACAAAGATGCTCAGAGGGCTGCAGCAGCTCTGCTATAAGGACAGGCTACAAGAGTTGGGGCTCTGCAGCCTGGAGAAGAGAAGGCTTCCAGGAGACCTTAGAGTAGCCTTCCAGTATCTGAAGGGGGCCTACAGGAAGGCTGGGGAGGGACTATTTATAAGGTCTTGCAATGACAGGACAAGAGGCAATGGGTTTGAACTGGCAGAGGGAAGATTTAGACTGGATGTTAGGAGGAAGTTGTTTGCAGTGAGGGTGGTGAGACACTGGCACAGGTTGCCCAGGAAGGTTGTGGCTGCTCCCTCCCTGGAGGTGTTCAAGGCCAGGGTGGAGGAGCCCCTGAGAGACCTGTGCTAGTGGTAAGTGTGCCTGCCTATGGCAGGGGCTTGGAACTAGATGATCCTTGAGGTCCCTTCCAACCTTACCATTCTATGATTCTATGATTCTATAATGCTCATGAACAGGGATTTTCTGAGGACAAAGTATGGCCAGACAGTAAGTCTCTGATAGACAAAGTCTGGCACACCTGGTCACAGAGGAGAGCAGAGACTGAGACACTGCTACAAATTCAAGACAGGGAGCTTCAGCTGTGTGGCAGTAGAAGTCAGAGGTTAGCTACATGAGATTGCTGCTAGGCTTCGTATGATAGGGAAGACAAAGACATAGACATAGTGACATAGCAGGCTAGAAAGATTGTTGTATTACCCTCCCTCCCCAGCCATTGTGTCTTTTTTTTCCACAATGCCTACTCAGCACCTTTATAATTAATGTTTACTAATCAGTCTGTCAGAATTGAAGTAGATTAAAGAAGATTTAAACTACACACTGTAATAGCATCAAAGGAAACCAGAGGGCAAATGAAAGCTTTCAGAAGCTAAATCTGGGTGTTGATTAGTTATCTGTGTGATCAAAAGGCCATGAAAAAAATTAACCTTGTAAAAGCAGAGTGCATTAAATTATTTTCTACAGGTTCATATATAAACTGCTACACAACATTCTGATTCATTTTAAAGGTATAGTGCACTCCTTGTCTTTAGGAGCTAGAGTGTTGGGGTTTTTTTTCCTTTCTCTCTACCTGTATGGAACACCTCTGATCTGGATCTGTGCCTTGTTTCCTTTTAGCATTCCTGCAATCATAAGAAGTGATTCAGACCCCAGAGGCTGTTACAGCACTCATGGCATGCCACGTTCCCATCTCTGGGAATCCACACCCATCTTTGGGAATCTTGCCATTACACAGTGCCAAGCTGTGCAGAGATCAGAGGCACCATGTAGGCAGCTTGCATGAGCATTTCTATCTGTGTTAACTGGTATGGCTGTCCCTGTGTCGTGGTAGGCCTAAGCAAGCCAAAATAGGCTGATACATGTCCTGGCTTGCCCAGACACATTTTTCTGCTCTCCCTCTCTCTGTTTTGGGGAGAAGCAACCACAGGAAAGAGGACAAAGAACCTGGAGCCACTGAGTTTGAGGACCCTGGCCCTTTGCAACCTGTGGTAAACAAGGTACACAGGCTCAGCTTGTGTATGCTTTGTGCAGGGCCTGTGTTCTGCCCTAAAAAGGGTAAAGCAAGCCTATGGCTTCACCTAATATGGTCAAGCTTGGCTAACTGCTACTCTGGTTGGCTATTCTGTGTCCAAAGGCCTATTAGCCTCAGGCTGTATGGATAAAAGGAGATGAGCAGGGAGCACAGTGTGTGCTCTGCCATTGTATCTGTGCTCTCTGCTGTTGTATCCATGCTGCCTTATATCCTGAACTGCCTGGAAACTGCCTTCCAAGAGTTTACCAGGAACAGGCTCCAAATGCCTCTGCGTGATTGGCCTGCACGCCCAGCCTGACACCATGCTGAGACTGCACATGGCATTGCATCCTGCCTGCACCTGAAAGCCTCCTGCCAAGACAGGAAGTCCTGGAGATACACAGATCATCCAGAGGAGATAATAACCAGGTCAGAGCTTGTCTGCCTCCTTTCCCCAGCAGCCTGGGAAGAACCAGAAGTCTCAGTGGATGACAACAATTCCCTGAAAGCGTTTGGGTACTGTCTGAAGCCATTACAGATGGAGAAGCTTGTGTTGCCAGCACAAATTCCCATTTTAAGACCATAGTTGCTAAAATGCATCCCTGTGACCTCAAAAATAATTTTGCTTCACCTAACCCAGATGGTCACTTCTAAATACTCTTTCTCTGGAGACTTTCAAGATCTGTCTGTATGCATTCCTGTGTGACCTGCACTATATTATGGTGCTGCTCTGGCAGGTGGATTGGACTTGATGATGATTGGACTCAATGATCTCCAGAGGTCCCTTCCAACCCCTAACATCCTGTGATCCTGTGAAATCACACAAATGTCCCTCTCTTGCTAATGGGATGAGAACACATCGATGTGAGAATGTTTGGGAGCTATCCTGTTCTGCATGAAGCAAATCAGAGTCCTTGGAAAATGTAACCTTTTATGCCCAGTTAGATGCTTTTGTGCAGCAGTTGTATACAGAAATAACCATAACACAGGGAGATAGAGATGTGGACCTTGGCTTCTGGGGTTTTGTTTTGTTTTGCTTATAAACTGGAACCCAGCTGGTTCTATCTGGGCATTTATGTTTAGTATTATGAGATAGTTCTCTCTAGAGACTCTCAACAACTACACAGCATCTGATGAGATGTAGTGGATTGAAAATTAACCCCCAAATAAAATCACAAGACTAACTTAGAAGGTTTGGAAGCAAAATGAAGCTATTATTTACAAGCAAGCTAAAATCTAAAAGCATAAAATACAATGTATAGGTACAAAATATATTTACAATTATTTACAATTCAGAAATAACACAAAACCCCCCTTGAATTGTTCATCCACCCCTCTGGACAAGGGAACAAGGGAATAGCTTTTCCCCCTAGAGGGAAATCAGACCTTGCTGCTGCTATCTACTTAGCCACAAACAAGAAGTCTTCGGCCAAGGTCAGCGAAGCCATGCAGAGGGACTAGCCAGCAGCCAGAGCAAAGAAGAGAAAAGGAAGGGAGGAACAGTTTGTGCAGCACACTTTACACTATTTAACAATCCAATGGAATGATACAGACCTATCATTTTTTCTTTTGTATCCAATACCTTAGTTCATTTACATTTTACTGTTTCTTCTATTCAACGTATTTGGAATTTTCCTATTTCTTGTTTGTAATTAAGACACTAAGTTAAAGTATTAGTTTTAAACCAGATGTGCAGACTCTGGGTGAGAAAAAAAAAAACAGATATAGCCCAAGACAATGATTCTCAAAAATGCAGGTTTAAATGACTGGGTTTTAAAAATCATCCTATAGAGAGTTAGCTTAAAGAACAATATGATACACAGCAGTCTAGACATTAGCACATATGTTTTATTTTTCAGCATTCACATGAAGAACTCACTTATCAACACTGCATATGGCCCAGGACTGCATATATTCATGGAAAGCTCTCTAGTTTCTGGCCATCTGCTTAGTCCTTTTGACAGTGCAGGATTGTTTCCAGGGCTGTTATCTAAGGCACTAAGCAAGTAACATTAAACATCTTAATAGAAACAACAAAAATCTGCAATGAAAACAACACTGAAAATCTTAATAGGAACAGAGAAAACTTAAAATGAAACCAAGTTGGATAAACTTCTATGACTTTTGAAGCAACAGTGTTTTACATGTGTAGCTTTTTCCTACTTTTCAAATTTATACAGAGAGTAAAACCTCATGTTTAGACAAACTTTATTATTTCTTCTATCAACTACAATCCTATTGAATTAGGCTACAAAACCCAAACCTTTAGAGGAAATATGTAATGGCTGTGAAATACACTACATATTTCTCCAATCATGCAGTGCTTGTGGCAACAGTGCAGAAAAAGCCTTCATCTTAGGTAGACATTAGTGAAGAGCAAAACTGATGGAGTCTTCTTCTAGCAACCTGCTGGAGTCTTCTTCTAGCAACCTGCTGAGTCCTCTTCTAGCAACCTGCTGGAGTCTTCTTCTAGCAGCCTGCTGGAGTCCTCTTCTAGCAACATGCTGGAGTCTTCTTCTAGCAGCCTGCTGGAGTCCTCTTCTTGCTGGAGTCCTCTTCTAGCAACCTGCTGGAGTCCTCTTCTAGCAACCTGCTGGAGTCTTCTTCTAGCAACCTGCTGGAGTCCTCTTCTAGCAACCTGCTGGAGTCTTCTTCTAGCAACCTGCTGGAGTCTTCTTCTAGCAACCTGCTGGAGTCCTCTTCTAGCAACCTGCTGGAGTCCTCTTCTAGCAACCTGCTGGAGTCCTCTTCTAGCAACCTGCTGGAGTCTTCTTCTAGCAACCTGCTGGAGTCATCTTCTAGCAACCTGCTGGAGTCTTCTTCTAGCAACCTGCTGGAGTCTTCTTCTAGCAACCTGCTGGAGCCCTCTTCTAGCAACCATGTTACAACAGAAGTGGTGACTGCTGGAACTCAGGTCTTGCCAGATTCAGAGGGAAACAGATTTAGTTTGCCTGTTAATCTCCCTATAACAGTGTCTAAGGTCCTCAGTAGTAGTACATATCTGAAATCCAGTTTCAAAGGAGTAGTTGAAAGTTGTCTACTCCAAAGTTGTTTAAATAGCAGCAGGAAAAAGTTTTTGCTATAGTCACTATGTGGATCTGCAGCAGAACTGGAAACAGACTTCAGTTCTCCTAAATTCCTATCCAAAGTCCTGTCTTGTAGGTCACACTACTAAATTTATAGCAAATTATTTTCTATAAAAGTAAATTAATTGGAGTCACCAAGAGGGCCATTTTCCATGCAGTCTCATTAGCAGCCTAGGTGAATATCTCTGCCAGTAACTTCTGAACCCACCACCTAATTCCCCTCACATTTGGCAGAAGCACTGAGATAATTAAGTTCCTATTATCATTATGCTAATGATGAAAGACACTGTGCAAGTGCACTGAATGAAGGACAGGTCCAACCCTGCTTTTGAGCCCAGAGACCCCTTTCAATGCGCTCCTACTGGCAGTTTTTTAGGAGATTGTTCTTCCATGAAGTGGCAATGCCAGAGTGAAGGAAGGGAATGTTGTCTCTCCTTTGCACCACTTTGCAGCTTTCTATACCACAAAGACAAGAATTTGGAGAGGAGCTAGTGTACAGCCAGGGGATTGCAAAGATCTAGCAAACAGCTGTGTGAGTTTAATTCTGAAGTGACTCCTTCAGCCAGACAAAAATTGTCATCTAGACTCCAATTGTTCATGTGAAGCTTCTTCTAGCAGCCAGGTGGGGATCTAAATATGTAGGAAACACTATGATTGCTTTACTTCTGTTTTATTTCCCCTGTCCCTTCTGAACAATGGTTTGCTTTTGACACCTTCACAAGTCATGGTTGAGGCAGCCAATGAGGGAACAAAGGCAAATATGTAATTGGGAAAACAGATAAATTGTCTCTCAACCTTTTAGAGAGAACATGAAAGGTTAATAAAGTAAAAAAAAAAAAAAATTCAATAATTGAATATTTGTTTGCATTTTCCTTAAGCAAAAATCCAAACCAGTCCTAATTTCAGTGAAGTGTTTTCAGTTGCACAGATATTTCTGAAAATGTTCTTTACAGGCTGACTTGAAAGTCTAAAAAGGAATCCTGATATTCTGAAATGAATTATGGTGATTTTATGTTGGGATTTTTTTGGTGTGGATTTGATGCATTTGTGGGGTTGATTGTTTGTGGGTTGAGTTATTTGTTTGTTTGTTTGTGTTTTGTTTGTTAAAGTAAAGCAGACAGTGTCACAATAATAATCTTGACTAGCTAAGCTCAAGTATATCCTTATCTGAGTTTAGACAGAGCACTAGGACTCCAGAAGAGAAGTGCTGATGAATCGTTTCTGTTGCAAAGTTTTGTTAGTGAAGGGGAAAGGAGGCTGTAGGGGAGGTGTCAGTGTGAAGGAACCAGGGACTGCTCTATGCCAGGCACAACAAACAGACCCACTGCGCCCCAAAGCTCAGTCCATCAGTCAGGCTGCTGGGACCTCTGAGAAAACACTTAAGAAAGCATAAAAAAAAGGGCTGCACAGCAGCTGTGACAGAGGAGCAATAAAAATGTCAGAGGAACAACCCTGCAGACACAAAGGTCATTCCTGCCCCCGTATTGGAGCAGCTGATGAAGGACTGCATCCCTGATTCAGGGAAGATTGTGGGAGGAAGGACTGGCAGAAAAAAAGTGCTGTGAGATGACTGAAGATAGTCTGTTTGGCCTGCAGTGGTAATTTCATAGAATCATAGAATGGCAAGGTTGGAAGGGACCTCAAAGATCATCTAGTTCCAACCCCTTACCATAGGCAGGGACACCTCCCACTAGTACAGGTCACTCAAGGCCTCATCCAACCTGGCCTTGAACACCTCCAGGGAGGGAGCAGCCACAACCTCCCTGGGCAACCTGTGCCAGTGCCTCACCACCCTCACTGCAAAGAACTTCCTCCTAACATCCAGTCTAAATCTTCCCTCTGCCAGTTCAAACCCATTGCCCCTTGTCCTGTCATTGCAAGACCTTGTCAATAGTCCCTCCCCAGCCTTCCTGTAGGCCCCCTTCAGATATTGGAAGGCTACTCTAAGGTCTCCTGGAAGCCTTCTCTTCTCCAGGCTGCAGAGCCCCAACTCTCTCAGCCTGTGCTCATAGCAGAGCTGCTGCAGCCCTCTGATCATCTTTGTGGACCTCCTCTGGACCTGCTCCAACAGTTCCATGTCCTTCCTGTGCTGGAGGCTCCAGAACTGCACACAGTTTCTGAGTAATGTCCTTGTGTTTATCTCAAGTCACAAGCTTTTTCCTATCTGCTGAGGAGGGTGAGTTTGAGAGAGCTGGGTTAGGGTCTGGTATCCAACCACTGTTAACCCACCAAAACTGGTATTGTGAGACATCAGAGCATCAAGCATGTGGGATGTAAAACTAGAGTCACAAAAGTCTTCTCTTGACATCAGTTACATCTTCTCTCATACACATTGCAGTTTCTTTGAGCAACAGAAGTAACCTTCAGAAATAAATGCTAGAAGAAATAGAGTGATTCAGGAGTTGGTGCATACCTGTGTTATTTTATTATCCATAACCACATGCTTTTGGCTGAGGTCAGCTCCATCCTAGCCCATCACTTGGTGTTTGCACTCTTATGTGAAATACAAGCATCTCAGCCAGGTGCCTGGCAGTAAACTGCCCCTTCAAAAGAGCACAAATATTTCCCAGCTCCTGTGTAATTTCTGCAGCCTCACATAGGTGTCTCAGATGCCTCTGGAATGTCTTGAATGGCACTTACCTCCTACCTTCGGGCCACAGAAGTAGACCCCACACAGTCCAGGGAAGAAAGATTCTAAGATAAACTGCATTCCCCTTCTCCTATGTAATTAAGGACTAATCTAACATATGAATTGGAAAGGGGATGGCCATCAATATAAAATTGAGCATTATTATATCTTTTGTCAAGACTCACACCTTATTACTGTCAAGCTGTTAGCTTAAGTGTCACAGGTTTCCTATCCACCAGGATATTATGACTGAATTAATTTCATAATTGTTCTCCAGTTTAGCAAAATGATACTCACTTATTTTTCTCTTAACCACAAATAAATGGTCTTCCCATATTTTCCTCCTGTTCATCACTGCACTCTTGGGAAGCATTTTTTTCACCCTTTTTTCTCTTTGTTAGCAAGTTTTTCAAGGGCAACTGAAAACAATGTAGAGAAAAATCATGACTGATCCACTCATGACTGCTATAGCAAGAACTTCTGTGCTGTAATTGCACGGGGAGACAAAGGCTGACAGCTTTCTTATGTTTCAGCAGCTGTTTAAAGCTACTAACCTTGAAGACAATGGCAACTGCTGACCCTAGAAGGCTGAACGTGGTTAGTGCTGAGCAAGAGAGCTAAGAGATGAGTGGCTCTAAGAGCCAGCTAGGTCAGCAGCTGCAGAAGGACTCAGTGCCCCAAAGGCTTGGCCCCTGACTGATGATTTTTAAAACTGCCTGGGCTCCAATGCTGATTTTAGCAATGTTACTTGTTCTTGCAGCCTGTTTCAGGTAGCAAAGTAAGATAACCCATAGCTGTACTGCTACTAAGAACTCAATTTAGGATATAGACTTGAAGCACACAAAATGCCTCAGTTCCACAAGACCTCCCTTGGAGATGATGGCATTTGGCACTCTGTAGGGCCAAGCTCTAGGATCAAATATAAATTAATGGCTCCTCAGATGGCTTTTCACTAAGCTATGCAGTGAAGATTGGTTAGCAGTGTAACAGACCAAGCTTGGGTCCACAGATTAAAGTGATAAAGCTTGTTGAAAGTTATGATGTAATACCAAGTGTGTTGTAATATCTGCAGTGTGTTGGAGCTTTAATTACAAGGCATCTGGCAAAATTCCATGGTGGGTAGGGTTAATCTATGAGAGTGATTAATTCCACTGATAATTTGGTTGAAGTAATGCCTGTGAAGCCAAATTAATTCTGTTGCAAAGCAGTGAATATATTCAGCTTTTTAAGACTGAAAGGTTTAAGCTACCATCTTCTGTCTTTAACAGCTGATCAGGCCCTTAAACTAAACCTACTGGAAAAAAAGCTTGTGTTAAATTATTGAAGCCTTTATAATTTGTTCTGAGTCTTTGGTAGATGCTGCCCTTGGAGCTTTCTTTACCTGATTTTAATTAAGAATATATCTGAGCTTGGGAAAGTAATACCTGAACCTAAAAAGGGATTTGTAATGACAACAGTACTGGAAATCTTCATTTGTAGTCTGAACATGGAAGTGGTGTGGGTTATTGCTAGTTGGTACCCTTGACATCATAGTAATTTTGTTCAGCTCTGTACAATCACAGCAGTTGAGATGAAGTACTGTTGCTACTAGTAGTAGCATTTCTGTATTTTAAATCAGGTATGTGTTTGATGGCTTTACTGCTCTGTTCATTGTCTTTCCCCTCTTTCACAGAATCAAAGAATTGTCAGGGTTGGAAGGGACCTCAAGGATCACCTAGTTCCAACCACCCTGCCATGGGCAGGGAGACTTTCCACTAGATCAGGTTGCCCAGATCCACATCCAGCCTGGCTTTAAAAACATTCAGGGATGGAGCTTCCATCACTTCCCTGGGCAATCTGTTCCAGTATCTCACCACCCTCATGGTGAAGAACTCCTTCCTAACACCTAATCTAAATCTACTCACTTCTAGTTTTGCTCCATTCCCCCTAGTCCTATCACTATCTGACACCCTAAAAGTCCCTCACAAGCTTTCTTGTAGGCCCCCTTCAGGTATTGGAAGGCCACAATAAGTTCTCTTCCCTTTGCTGCTAGTGTGATTCCAATAATTTCAGGGAGAAAAAGATTACTGCAAGGTTAGACACTGAGTCCAGGCCTCTCTCGGTTGGAATTGTCACCCTGCCAGGCCTGTTCAAAGAGGATTTTCTTCACCTGCTATCAAGCACAGGAAAATTTGGAACCCTATTTCCAGTTCTTAACCCTGCAAAAGTCCCCTTTACTCAACACTGCAACCCAAAACTGTTCTGCACATCACTGAGCTGGGTAGTCTGCCCAAGATTTCAAAGATGTTTTGTGGAAGGAGTGGGGGAAAGGGTGGATGACTTTGTTCCTCATCTTGTTTTCAAGACAGCTTGTTCCCAAAACTAGTGAAGACACTTGCATGGTGTCAAACTCTGATTGTTGCACTACTCTAGTATTAATTTCACCTAAAACATAGATGTAGTCTAATCACTGAAGCAAGTGAACATCTAGTTCTTCTTAAATTAAATGTGTTCCTGCAGTTATTAGTACAGCAAAAGAACTTGAAATAATTACTGCAAAACAGTATTAGTAGTTTGCATTTACTGAGCAAGAAGGAGACATCTTACTTATTTCTGCTACAAGTGGAATGTTTAACATAATGTAAACTCTGACATTTTTTAGCACAAGCAGAAGTGGCACTATTCTCATACCCTCTCACTCAGAAAATCTGTCAAATGAACAAGTGCTAACAAACAGTTTCAAAACAGTCTATGCCTACTCTCACATGTTTTATTAATCACCATAAACAGAACTGAGATCTGCACGAAGTGTCTGAACACCATTTGAAGATGCAAACATGAAAAATCACAGGTCCAGTTCTCATCTCACTCCATTTTTAATACAAATTATGGTCATGAAGAGCTTCGTTGCAGTGTGTTACAATAACACAGAGCCTGCTTTGCTTTTGTCACCTGAACTATGTGCTCTAGGAGACATGTGCTGAGTCTGCTTCTCAAACAAATGGTGCCACAGGAGTCCCTCCGTGCCAAAGTCTCTGTGTCAGCCAGGGGCTCAGTTCCCTCTAGAGAAGGCACTCATCATTGTGTCTCTCCTGGCAGAGAAGGACAGCCTAACCATCTGGCTACCAATAAAGCAAAATGTAAGAAAGTGCTTTTGCTGCTTTCAGCTGAAGCTGATTTACCCTCACTGCAATACTCAAAGAACTAAAGAGGAAGATGTTGTCCAACAGCTGAGCACAAAACACCAGGCTGGAATTTTATTAGAGAGGGAATAGCATTAGGAACTGACCTCTAAACCTGTTCGTGCATTGCATTAAACAGTCTTTTGGTAAAATCTTAAAACAGTAATTTCAAGCAAGGACTGGAAAAGAAATCACCTCTCTCCCAGAGACCTCATTGCAGGAAAAGGTTAAGGACAGTGACCTCCAGCAGGGAAATGAAAGCCTCCTTCCATGGCTATGTGAGCTGCTGCTGCAGCTCTGAAAGGTATTTGGATTTAAGACATCAGCATGTCCAGTGAGCAACATGGAGTTATGAGCTAATCTCCAATCCTATGGTGTATTGGCAATCTCAGTGTTTGTAGGAGTCATAAGTTATTGAGAACTCACCTTGCAAGCTCAGGGCCCTAGGGAGTGACACCATTTCTTGTTCACAAAGCAGCTCATCCAAAGCTAAGAAATTAAAGAAACAGGGAGGATTATTCAGCAGCACCAGAAACAACAAAAGAAAACACTGCATACAAGCTTTGGGAAGGCATCCCTGAGGAAGCTCACTGAGCTTGTAGCACAGTCCAGCAATGTTTCAGAAGCAAAGAGAAGACATTTGTGCTCAGTTGAAGGAGAACAATGTTGTAGCAGAGCAAGACCAGGACTCAGAAACTGCTGCAAATGCTTAGTTCTGATGGCTGCATAAATTCACTGGGATCCTGCTTTACTTGGGGGTGGTGGAAAGGAGGCTGAAATGTAAGAAATGGCTGACACCCTGCTTTTGATAGTAAAGGATTAACAAAGGCTACAATGAGCACTCCCTTTGCTCTGTTTTCCCAACCTTATCACATGGCATTATGGAAAGGAAAGCAGTAACAGGAGCCAGGAGCAGAGCTTGGTGACTACCTTGCCACACCACACCACCACAGCTCCAGAAGAGCTCTTGTTACAGGATGTTTGGCGTGTTTGTCATGGTAGGCCTAAACAGGCCAGATTAGGCTTGTACATGTTCTGGCTTGCCCAGGCATGTTTTTCTGCTCTCCCTCCTTCTGTTTTGGGGAGAGAACCGCCGGGAAAGGGACAAAGNGCAGAGCCTTCTCTGCCAGTTTAATTCGAGTTCAGTTAATGTATATATTTAACAGTTATTTCCAGATCCTGTTATAACCTGTATATAGTTTCCATAACGTTGCAAAGAGCCTGTTATTATTATTAAATGGTGGTCGGTGTGGTGCAATTTCTGAATATTTAATATTAATAAACTATATATTAATATTTTTGAAATATCATCTTGCAGTAGCCAATTACCCCTTCCGCAGCAGTGTTATAAGGCAATTTTGATAATGTAGCTGTGGTAATGTCATAATTAGGTATAAATAACATTTACTTCATCAAACATCACACATGTGTCTGCTCCTAAGTGCATTGGTGCCACTGGTGTATAGAGTGAATTCTGGACATTAAGAAAAATCCTGGACATTAGGATTTTTTTTTTTCCCCCCCAGGAACAGTAGTCAAGCACTGGAATGGGCTGCTCAGGGAGGTCATTGAGTCACCAACCTTGAATGTGTTTAAAGGTCATTTAAATGTGGTGCTTGGGAATATGGTTTAGGGGTGAACTTTGCAGAGTAGGGTTATAGGTTGCACTTCATGATCACGAGGATCTTTTCCAACCTGAATGTTTCTGTGATTCTGTGATCAAAGACTCAGAGTAAAAATTTACATGAAACTTAACTGTAATAGTTTTCCTGTTAAACCAGCTAAACTCAAATGAAAATATTATTAGCTTGACACAGAGCAAAATAAAATGACTCAGTATCGAATAATAGAACCTAATTATTATGTTAACTAAAACCCAGAGTAAAGAACAATTTCTGCAAAATCCAAAGGCAGAATTCTTCAATTTTTTTATCAGCTTACAAAACCCAAGGTGTGTTTTCATAGTCAGTCTACTAATGTGAGAAGGATCACTGCACCTGTAGAGAGCAAACCAAGTTTAAGTAGAGCTTAAGAACAACTACACATTGCTGTAATTAATAACTGCTGATTGCAAACATCATGCAGAATTGCAGCAGTGGGTTTTTTGGCTCTGTTACTCTCAGTTTTATAAGAATTCCTGTTAATTAGTGACAATATTTACCTAACCCATTTGAGTGAAAGTAGCAATATTCTAGGACTGAAACCTGTTCCTCAGCCACTCATATTTACGCGTGTACAGCTCTGGCAGACAGAAAATCTGCCTTAAGCGTTGGAGCAGCCATCACCTTGCTCTCTATGCTGGTGTTTCAGCCACAGGTGTAACACCCTCTGCATCTTCCCCTCTAATATCTGTACAGAGCCTTTATCTGGCCATGGAGGATTTAAAGCAGGTTAAAACTCATTGGAGCCAGTATTCTGTTTCTGAAACAGTTTTCACTCCTGCAAGAGCACTGTGTCTTCTCTTTGGATTTTAGATATTTCAGGGGTTAAGCTGAATATTTGCTGCTNTATATTATAATATGTTATATTATTGTTGTGTTTGTGTTTGTGGTTATTGTTATTGTATTAGCATAATGTATATTATAACACTATAATTATAATACTATTTATTTTTATTACTTTATTAATGTATTATTATTTTATGTATTCAGTAAACTCTTATCTCAACTCTTCTTCTCAACCCAGAGGGGCTTTTTTGTGTGTACTTTTGCCTCACTTCTGTGTTGNCAGATTTTAACATGAGAGGTTTCCTGTTCTGGTTGCCACTTTTGGGTTCCAAGGTTTTGGGTGTTGGCTCTCTTCTGATGAGATGGCAACACGACAGGAAGGGATGGGGGAGTAGCTTCCTGGNGCAACTTCAGCACTTGGAAGCAAAAATGAAGGTTGTATTTACAAATGGACTAAACATAAAAGGTATAAAAGGCAATAAACATATGCAGGGTATCTTTACATATATTTACAATTCAAAAGTAGTACAAGGATCCCCCTGTACTGATTTCACACACCCCTGGACGAGGGAAAAAGCAAATAGCTTCCCTCCCTCACACCCCCTTTTCATAAGGCAAAAGAGAGAAGGCAGAGAGAAAGCCCCACTGCTGCTTAGCCATAACAGGAATCTCAGCCAAGGTCAGCAAAGCCATGAGAAAGCACCAGCCAACAGCAGCCAGAATGAAGAAAAGGAGAAAAAATACTTTATGCAGCAAACTATATCCTTATCATCAATCCAATTGAATGATATACACATGTATTATTGTTCTTCTGTATCCAATCCCTTATTTACCTTTTACTCAAATATCTCCAGAAAGTTCCTATTCTTGTTTACAATTAAGAACTAGGGTAGAAAGTTCCTATTCTTGTTTATAATTAAGAACTAGGCTAGAAAGTTCCTATTCTTGTTTATAATTAAGAACTAGGCTAGAATATTAATTCTAAACCACCACAAACTAGCACAATGGGGGAAGCCTTCAGGAGTACGTTAAGCAACATGACAATAATTTGTCACTCACCCTAATTTTCTGTTCAGTGTAGTGTTTTGTTCATAAAAGAAAAAAAAAAAGGGGGAAAAAAAAGTTTGCCAGCTGCTTGTGTTCATGGTTTTGATTCTCACACACTACTACCTTTTTACATCTGACATGGAAGTTATGAAAGTTAGCACAACATTTTTAGGATTTAACCCTGAAAGTAAACTTCAATACATGGATAGAAATTAAAAGGGTTTTCCCTTCTTTTCCAGGTTTTGAACATAATTGTGTTCTTGCTCTTGGAAATCCCTTCTAAGGAGCTGTAGGACTCAGAACTGGAGGTACTTCCAACAGTCACCTGGCAGATAGGTGAAATGGAGGCACAGCAATTTCACCGAGCTTAAGTTTTCCCTATTTATTTTGAATTTTTTCTCCTATTTATTTCAAAAAAATTCTCCTATTTATTTCAAAAGTTTTCTCCTATTTATCTAAAAAGTTTTCTCCTATTTATTCCAAAAGTTTTCTCAGGAAGTCACACAGTGTAAGAAAGTTTGAAAGCACCTGACTAAGCTTACCACCACAACTAGTTTGTAGCAGCCACCCACTTGGGATCCTTTGATCTTCAGTTCCCTCAAGACTTCATTTCAACCTGTAAAGCTGGTTTCAGAGGTTTCTCTCTCCTCTCCACCCAATTAAGCTCCTAGACAGTATAAAAATGAATGGCAGCAAATCCCTTCCAAACACTCAAGGATGAAACTTTTCAAGATGCGTAACTGCCTAATTGAAAGAAAACTTCCATATTTTTAAGGCAATATTAACCAAGTCAGGATATCCACTTTTATCCTGTTTCTAACAATGCTGAAGAAAAACCTTTCTCTCATCACCCTCTATGTACTATATAGTATGATAATATATAGTATGATAATATATAGTATGATAATACATAGTATGATAATAAACATTATGCTATAATAACAACAACAACAATAACAATAACACCCTCCCCACAGCCTAAGTCCCCCACCAAAGCAAAGTGACTTAATGAAAATTCATTTTAAAAGACAGGAAAATAAGCCTAGAAATAAACTCTGAACTCTTGAAAGCTCATAAACTTGGTTTACATTTTTACAAATAAAATAAGCCTAGAAATAAACTCTGAACTCTTGAAAGCTCATAAACTTGGTTTACATTTTTACAAAGAGAGTCTCCTGCTGATAATGGAAAAATTTGAACAAATAATACCTTGACAGAATTTTAAATTGCCTGCTTTACATGTAACAAGAGCTGTTGACCAGATACTGAATTTATAATATTCAGATGCTGAATTTATAATATGTAATATTTATGCTGTCAGCTGGAACCTGAGGATTTTTGTCAGGAAGAAGACATTCCTAAAGGAATTCTTTACCATATTGGGTTCTTTAATCTTCTCTGCCTTCTTTCACTCCCACCACACCATTGTTCCATCATCTGCTCTGATATTAATCAGAATGACTGGGTCACCCTCTTTTATAAGATTGCTGGATTAATTCTTTTCCAAGGTCATCTGTGAATTGTCTTCAGTAACCAATTATAAATGGGATTTAAAAAATATTCTACCCTCTCCCTGAGCTTTAATCTAGAAGTGAAGAGAAACAAAAAGAAACCCAGAGGAGTTTGCATTTTAGAAAGCCATTATCCAGTACCTTTTTAATTTTTCCTGCCTTGTGCATCCTTATCTTTCCCACTGAGTTCAAAGGGAATTGAAGGAAATTCACCATCTTCTGGAAACAGTGTTTTAGTCTTTTAGCTAATATAAATGCATAAGATCCCTGGAGAAATCTGTCGATATTGATATTTGAGACACTTAGGTGTGACTTTCAGAGTTTTTTACTGTCATTACAAATGCACCTCTATTAAAGCAGCAGAAACTGCTCTTTCTCTGTCTCTTTGATGTTACCTTTTCACATAGAAAATTGCAAAGCAGTATTTTCCTTCTACGTATTTTTAAAAGACTTCTAAATGGTTTAGGAAACTGCTTTTGGGGCATCACCCAGCAATAAACTATTTTAGTTGTGTAATCAAAGATTATAACATTGGGTGTTTTTTTTTGTTTTTTAAACCCTATCAGATACCTGCAGAACCTTGGATTCAAAGGGCACAGATTGAAAAGATTAGCTGAAGAAGGATTGCAGATCTACTGGCTAAAGACCTCAAAAGCAGTTTCTAAAAGAGCAGTTACCTGATGGCTGTGTTGAGGTCCAACCACAATGTAGATTCTCAAGCCTCTTTTGACATGGCCATCCCTAAAGCAATGACTGCCCCTGATGTGCTTTCTTAGGATAGAAAGCAAGTTATGATTTTCACTCTAACCCCTCACAGACCAGCAGTACAGCTGCCTCAGTTCTCCCAGAATGATGTCTCCAAGGACCTCCAAGTTATCTTCCCTACCTCTTTCTTCTACTCCATAATAATCAGATCAGCTCAAGAATGTTCCTGGAGGTTTAACCATATGCATACCATCATTTAAGTGCTCACCTCTTCAGCTGAAGCATACAGACACATGGACATTGAAAGGCATCCACACTCACATTTCCTTCAGTTCATACCAGAAACAGATACCAATTAAAATTAAATGTGTTTTTATTTTTGTTTCTGTGCCACTATGCAGTATTCTTTTGTTCAGAAACAAACTAAAGATCACAGGATTCTTCCTTATGTATTTAGAGATTTTTTTATTCCAAAACATCAACAACTTTGTGAGTTATTCATAGTCACCTTTTCAAGACCATGAGAAAAGGTTGGCAGCAATTCTGTTGTTTTAAATTAAAAATGAAATGACAAATAGAATGAGAAAGGAAGAACATGGTTGTGAGAGAATTTGTTCCTCAAGGAGAATACTAATGTTTGCCCATGAGGATTCTGCTAAAGTGCTAGAGAAAGTGGATTAACCCAAAATGTTCATGACTCTATCAGTACACCAAATCTACGAGGCCAACAGAAAACCTGAAAGTAAAATTTACCCCTTTTGTCTCAGTATTCTGGGGAAAGAGTGAGTTTCGTTCAGATCAAGACAGGCTTGAATTATGGTTTTGATGTGGAAATATGTCAAGTCCCAGGGTTTGCTGGGCTTTTGTTCTAGAAGATCACATCTGCTTAGTGTTTCATTTTTTATTCACAAGAATTGCAAATCAAGAACAAAATAAACAGTTTATTCCTGCTTTGTTCATGCTCTGTTTATGAGTGTTGATTTCACTGCCATTCAGTCCTGACAAAGGCCGATTCATATCAAACTGAGATAATGAATTAAAGTCTTGCTTTTCTCCTTTCTTTATTCCTTTCTTTCTGAAGGTATGCACCAAGCAGATAGTGGTGGGAAAATGTCTGTTTTGCTTTTTCTTTCTGCAGAATTTATACATCATATGTAACTGCCTTCAGAGTCATGAAGCCCTTAGTCATTATCAGGTAGATGACTGCAAGAATGAGAATTAAGAGTCCTTGCATAGACATGGGTGGGACATCCTAAGGCTATTTAATTTAAGAATTATAGAATCATAGAATGGTAAGGTTGGAAGGGATCACAAAGATCATCTAGTTCCAACCCCCTGCCATAGGCAGGGACACCTCCCACTAGTACAGCTCACTCAAGGCCTCGTTCAACCTGGTCTTGAACACCTCCAGGGAGGGAGCAACCACAACCTCCCTGGGCAACCTGTGCCAGTGTCTCACCACCCTCACTGCAAAGAACTTCCTCCTAACATCCAGTTTAAATCTCCCCTCTACCAGTTTAAACCCATTGTCCCTTGTCCTGTCATTGCAAGACCTTGTCAACAGTCCCTCCCCAGCCTTCCTGTAGGCCCCCTTCAGATACTGGAAGGCTACTCTAAGCATATTACAGCACTAGGGCAATGAAGCAGAGAAGAGTCTTGGTTATCATCAAGACTCTCTGCCAGTCTCAATCCAGACTGTGTACAGATTTTAAAGAAATGTTTATAATCTGCATTCCATCATAATCTGAAGACAACAGGAAAGTTCCCTGTTACTCTGTAGAACCATATCAAATCTTTTTTATCTTAAGAACAAAAATCAGGCTTAGTGTCAGGCATACTGGGATGCTAAAGCCCCAGCAATTTCAGTAACCTACTTTGTCAGTGGATAATAGCCACTTTTTACTTCTGCTGTGAGTAGTAATAAGGCAATGTCAAGCTAAAATAGGTCTTTTAAAAATGCATTCTTCTAAAACAGAAATGCTGTTTTCTTTTCTTGAAGGAAATTGATTTTGACAATTCCATTTCAATGTCTATTTCAGAAATGGGAAAGTTTATACTTTCCAAGGTGTTTTGGGTGGCATTTTTGCCTTTCTGAGTCTAATGACAACATTCCCACTGATTTAAATGGGATTAAGGATTTTCATTTCCGTGTGTGCATATTTAGACAGTTGTGAACACACTTAGGTAGACCACTTTAGTTCATCTTTCAATCATTGTTTTACCATGACTCCTGTTCACTCAGTCCCTTACCCTGCTTTTCAGGCACACAGGGTTAAGTGATACAATGCACATACAGGTAGATCTTGTGCATTCAGGCAGAGGATTTATTATTTATGTGAAGTAGGATTAATCTAAAAACCATGGAATATGAGATGGAGTCAAATAGGTCACCTTACAAAATATGGCACTAGAGAGTAAGAATAAGAGTAAGAATGGTACAGGGCTCAAAATATTTGTCTTTCTTCATTCAGTCTTGAAAATGAAGCCATTTTGTTCACGCTTGCTTATGCTTCAATTTAACTTTCTGCCTACAATGAGTTACAGGAGTAACAGAGCTTTACTCCTGCAAAGGTTAAGTTTGTGCTTGTGTGCCTGACTATTTGAGGAAGTATGTGGCAGCTTGACAGAGCCATGGGTCAGCACTTCCACCCCCTGAGTAGAAGCTGTGCCTAACAGAGGAGCCACAGAAGTGCGCAGGTTGTGCCAGGTGCAGCTGTAGGCTGCATCAGCTGTAGTAGTAACCACTGCAGTGGCCAAGAAAGGAGGCAGAAAACTTGAATGTGGCAGCAGTCAGACCAGCACCTGGTTTGTCCTGGCCCTCCATCTGAGGTTAATGCCCCCAGGCAGTGAGCAAAGGGAAGGATGCACATGGAGGGTGATAACTTCTCAGGATAACACAAGTTTGAGCTTCCCACAAGTCAGTCTGCAAAGGCCTTCACTTGCAAACATGCAGACCAGGACTGGGGAAGCTAAGATGTGTCACCTGCATCCCAGGTGCACTTGCAACAGCCCCCTTCAGATCTGACCAGGACTGTGGAGCACAGGGATAGATAGAGACTGGTTAGCTGCTTCTCTGGTGGCTTTTCCTCCTGAGCACAAGGTGCACTATTGCTCTCAGCCATATACAAGATGATTTCCAGTACTCTCCACACTGCTCTTTTTTCCCCCCTCTGTCTTTACCTGTTACTGGAATGACAGAAAGCTAAAATAAAGCTTTGACTGAGAAGCTGCATTTTCAGTCTGCTCGAGTTTCAGGTTTTCTTGTGCAAGAGGTGTCTGTCAGTGATGTGGCTATACTTCCCTGGGCACAGTGTCATTTGGGGGCCTGTCAGGAACATGTTTTGCACTGCAAAATAATCCTTTTTTGCTTCCTAACAGGTGAGGAAGCACAAAGGTGTAGTAACTTACACCATGAGCCATACAAACTCATTTATTTTCCTGTCCCATTACTGGCCTCATGTGAATTAGGACTACAAATTTCACATTGGTATTCAAGAGGTCATTTGTCACACACAGAGAAATAAATCAGGGGGAACATTAATTGTGACAAGCATGCAAGAAGCATTTCAGAATAGCAGAATAGCAGAAGCATTTCAGTCCCTTCAGGAACAAGGAGAGCAAGGTTTCACAGCCCTCTGGTCCAGCAGTGAATGTATTCGAGCACACCTCTGAATTGTCATTGCATATATACATGCAATTAATGTGTGTGCCTATGCAACTTTAAACTTAAAGTCTCAAGTTAAAAGTCTATATAAAGGCTCCTTTGCAAGGAAGGATGTTACATGTGATATTTGCTTGACCTAGAAAGAAAGTAATTTAAATTACATGATTTCTTAATCCTGTTTAACTTATATTCCTGGGAGAAACTGAGAATCCGGTGGCTCTGACAGACTTTTCTTGTGCTTACAGGATACTCCTCTCACATTAAAAGAAAAGATAAAAACAGAACAACAACAACAACAAAAACCACAACAGTGTATGTT
The DNA here is from genome assembly GCA_013399055.1 of Ramphastos sulfuratus. Lineage (NCBI taxonomy): Eukaryota > Metazoa > Chordata > Aves > Piciformes > Ramphastidae > Ramphastos > Ramphastos sulfuratus. The sequence goes on from WBNM01042930.1 coordinate 25,171, forward strand.
ACATAGAATCATAGAATCATAAAATGGTAAGGTTGGAAGGGACCTCAAGGATCATCTAGTTCCAACCCCCTGCCATAGGCAGGGACACCTCCCACTAGTACAGGTCACTCACGGCCTCCTCCAACCTGGCCTTGAACACCTCCAGGGCAGGAGCAGCCACAACCTCCCTGGGCAACCTGTGCCAGTGTCTCACCACCCTCGCTGTAAAGAACTTCCTCCTAACATCCAGTCTAAATCTCCCCTCTGCCAGTTTAAACCCATTGCCCCTTGTCCTGTCATTACAAGACCTTGTCAATAGTCCATGACCAATAATAATTAAACTGATATGGATGGAGTCAGAAGGACAGGATAAATTCTCTAATTCTCTTCATAGTGACTAATATGGCCAGTCTGGCAGGGTGATTCAGAGTCAGAAACTTTATCTCATCTGTCTGTCTCCCACAAAAGGAGTTTGGCTGAATGAAAACCACCAAGCTTCCTTCCTGTTCCCCCTGAAAGTGTTTTCCAGTGTGAGCAGTAGCTTGAAGTCACAATCACTTCAGTATCTTTATTAAAATACAACATTGAGGTTTTAGCTAAGACTAAGCATATTCGCTCCCCTGAGTTTTATTACACTGAAACAGAAAGTCTTTGTGAAATACTGAAGCAAGTAGGGTTGTGTTTGTTTGTTTTTTAATTAAAAAAAAAAGCTAAAGAATTAAAATCCCTTTTTCATACACTGGCACAAAGAATGGGTAAGACTAAAACCAGTGTGTTTAAAAGTGGATGATTCTCAAGGGCTTTTCAGCAGCAAATATTGCCATTCTGATCATGATGTGGCAGGAGACTAACACAGAACATTTCAGCAAAAGCAATGCTTCTCTAGAAGTTCTTGCAAAAGCTCTTTCCTTTGTAATGCAGTCTGAATGTTGCAGACAGGCCTCAATTTACTGTCAACTTCAAAGGAACAATTTCTGTCAAAGACACCGTGTTCCTAGCACATTTGAAGACGGAGACATATTGAAGTCCTTTCCATCAGGGAAGAAGGAAGGAAAAGAGGTTTGTTTAGTCCAAATCCCCACTGGTTGACTCCCAATATATCAGAAAACTGTTATGTAGTCAGCCTTGCTAAATAAGGAAAAAGCAAAAAGACAGCTCAGTGATTAATATGCTTACTTGAATGTCAGAGATATATGTTCAAATCCTTCCTCTGTCAGGCTGTGGAGCAGGGATGTGAAGCAAAGCCCCATGCTTCAGGAGATTGAGCAGTCTTAGATGGGTTTCTGTATCAGTCTGTCCTTACAATTGGGTGTTTTTACAGTGAATATCAAATACAGAAATAATCGCTGCTGCAGCAGCAGCAACTCTGCTTCATCATGAAGAATGCCTTAACCTCCAGGCTACCCCTTATCAGTCCTTTTACTATCTTTCTGCATTTTGTTCAAGACTTTATGCAGTCAGTTGTGCTTAGCTGATTTGTTTCATTTGAGAACAAAGAACAGGAATAGAGAAGGGACAATTCTTAGCTCGTCAAGTGTAAAGTTAAGCTGCACACACATGGCTAGTGGGAAAAAAAAAACATAAAGTACTTTTACAGGAAGGAAAATGGGTGTGCAGGGGAGCTGCCTCTAGAAGGTTAAATCATGGCATAGCAGAAACTTTAAAGATCTGTTCTTTAATTAGAAATGGTAGCCTTGCACCTAGAGTCCTTCACAGATGCAGCTGGGTGCTGTCAAAGTAAAATATGAAGGATGGATACTTCCCAGTTAGAATACATGGAGGTTGGAAAGTCTGCAGAGAGCAAATCCACTGCCTTCAAACCTTTCCATCCCTCCATGTAGGGGTGGAGCTGCAGTCCCATGGTCCTGCCACCTTACCCTTATGCACCTGACCTCTCCTCCCAGTAGAATTCTCTTTGGCATGTCCAGATTTTCCCAAAGCAATGGACATTAAGAATGCCCTCTGCCAAATAAGTGTATCTTATTTGTAGCTGACACACAGTAACTATTGTTCTTGAGTTGTTTATGCTGTTCTCCCTGTGGCATCTGCTGATATATTCCTGGCCTGACTCTTATCTTTTCCTGATACACATCAGAAGCGTGTCCAGACCTCTGGGTGGGGAAGGGTTTGACATTTATTTTCTAGTTCGGATCAATATCACATCAGCAGGGATGGGTCAAACACTTGCAACTCTCATTCCTTTATTATTTATTAACATTCAATTCTCTCTCACCTCTTAGTGACCTTTTCTATTTAACAAATACGAAACCAGGGCCCTTTGAACCCAAGTGCCAAGTAATGCAGCTGGATTACAGGCTATTGTCCTGGGAAATGAGCAGCTAAAGCAGCAGCATCTAATACATGCTGCTAGTGTCTGCCTGAACTGGGAAAATGCTAGTGAGTATAAACCAACCTCCCAGGGAACCTGGCCTGTCTGTAGAGTTTATCAGTACCTAAAATAAATGCCCACAGATTCTAGCCTCTCCCACACCTTGCACTATCTGATGAGCACTGAGAAACAAATTACTGTGACTGTGTTTTCTTGTATCACATAAAAGCAGACAAAGTGAATGGTGGCTGAAGTCTGAAACCAACAGAACACAATGTCTGCACACTGACAAGGGCAGCCTCTGGCAGGCATCACTCTAAATGACACCAGGAAGTGGAGCTGCTTTTTGTTTTCACATCCTAGTTTTAATGCCTTGTTTTAAGGACGATTATATGGACATTGTTTTTGTCTTCAGCTAAACAATAGTTAGGGTTTTATTTTATCGTGCATATGGATGGCATATCTTTCTCAAAGATTCCCAGAACATTAGAGGATGAATAGTCAGAGATGTTCAGATATGTGCATATGCATGCCCATGGCACATGGGTATGCAGTTTGCATGTGTGCTCTTTTCCTTTTATATCCACACCCCTGCTGCAGAACAGGTTAGCTGTAGACTCTGAGAGTGAGCATGCACAGCTTTACAGGAGACACAAAGTCATGTTGTCTCCAGCCCTGAGATGTTAATATTTTCAGTACAAGGACTCTATCTTTGCTGATATTACATGACATAATCTATTGGAAACAATGCTACCAGGAAACCATGATACAATAATTACACCCCAATAATCATAACAACACATCATGTTTGAGGACGAAATTCTACCATGTGGATGTATAATTATTGATACGTGAAATGTGTGCTGTGTGTTCTGAAATTAGTTTACTAAGCAGCAGCTTGTTATATTCTTCATGGGAACAAGCCATGGAGCCCCCAGCACAGGAAGGACATGGAAGTGTTGGAGCATGTCCAGAGGAGGGCCACAAAGATGCTCAGAGGGCTGCAGCAGCTCTGCTGTGAGGACAAACTGAGAGAGTTGGGGCTCTGCAGCCTGGAGAAGAGAAAGCTTCCAGGAGACCTTAGAGTAGCCTTCCAGTATCTGAAGGGGGCCTACAGGAAGGCTGGGGAGGGACTATTGCCAAGGTCTTGCAATGACAGGACAAGGGGCAATGGGTTTAAACTGGCAGAGGGGAGATTTAGACTGGATGTTAGGAGGAAGTTCTTTCCAGTGAGGGTGGTGAGACACTGCCACAGGTTGCCCAGGGAGGTTGTGGCTGCTCCCTCCCTGGAAATGTTCAAGGCCAGGTTGGACGAGGCCTTGAGTGACCTGTACTAGTGGGAGGTGTCCCTGCCTATGGCAGGGGGTTGGAACTAGATGATCCTTGAGGTCCCTTCCAACCTTACCATTCTCTGATTCTATGAAGCGAGTCTTTGATGCCTTTAACACCACTGCACCCTCAAAACACACTCTCATATGCTGTAACAGAGTGTTCATTTAATTTAAATTGTTAAAAGCTGCCAGAGCTGCTAGGATTTCATTCCAGCATAGGAAAAATGTGGGTAAGACACACTTACCAACTAGACCATAAGTTGTTTCTGGAAAATAAAGTTAAAATATTACTTTAATTTTCTTATTTTAATTAGACACAGACTAACATACCAGTTCTGAATATTCCACATCTTGGAGCATGAGAAGTCCATAGGCAGGCACTAATTTTGTTTCTTGAGCTTGTTTTTACTTCTTCCAAAGCATAAAGATAATTTTCTTATGCTTTTTTGTGCCTAGATAGCAGTTTGTTATAGAGCCATTTAGGACAGAAAGAGTAAGTAATGATGGCCACACATTTAGCATACAAGTGCAAAGAACATCACTGTTGGCCTTTTTACCATGATAAATAGGAGAGGGGAAAAAAGCCTTGTGCTATACAGCAAGATCCTCTAAAATCTTCTTCCCTTTCTATACTATACAAATAATGTAAAGTCTTTGCTTCTATCTCTTGTAAGCAAACAATGAGGAGCACTGAAACATTAGACATCCTTGACAAGGAAATGCTTCAAGAAGAGCATTAATTAAACAGGGAAAGGGGCAAAATGCATCAGTAAAGTGACCTAAACCTTTTTAGTCTGCCCAGTCTGACAAAAAGAATGGCAGTAAGTATTTCTAAAGAAGGTATGTTTACCTCCCATAACCTCCTTGGCAACAATTATTTCACTAGGCTCAGAATATTCTTCCTTCCTTTCATTTTTTTTTTTTTCATTTTGAATTAACTGCTTCTGTAGACAAGCATCTGCTGCCTCTCCATCTCACAGCTGCTCTCTCTTGATTTTATTCTTATTAGTCTGCATCCCTTGCCCATTTGCAGGCAAATACTTCAAGACTCTCTCTGAAATGGTCAGTCTGGGCAAAAGGCCAGGAAGTGAAATCACCTCTTCTCCACTAGATTTCCTTCTATTTTATTTCATTTCCCTAGGAAACTTTGGCTCATTCTGAAAATTCTGCCAGTCCCTGAAGTTTGTTGTATAATTACAATTCTGTAGGAAGTTACTCAACGTGTGGGTCTCTCCCACTTTAAATGCCAATTCACTATTTTCCAGAATGTTATTTAGGTCAAAACCTGATAAAATATTAGAAACCTATAATGGAGTATAGGTAAACCTGAATTAATTTCTCATTCTCTGCTTATTATTTCTGGGATGGAAGCAAATCAGAACTGCACTCAGCTTTTCCCCAGACCTGTGTATGGTTTGCACAGGCTGCTGCTAACATCCCTATGGATCAAAAAGGAAATGGTATAAAGGTGTCAAACTCATTCTAACAGTAAAGCTTTTCTTAAGGATGGCCTTTGAGCCACAAAATAGTTTTGAGGCTACCCAAGTCCCTCAGTACACAGCACATCTTCCATTGCTGCCCAGAGGAATATATCTGAAGAATTGCATGCCATCTTTTAAGTGGTAATGGCCTTCTCTTTTAGCTGTCACTTTGCTTTGCTCCATGTTGGCAGCCCTGCACTGCCTGGCAACAGGCTGCTGTGGGGACTGCCTGGCTGTGCAAACATGCCTGCAATCACCAGCACCACCTCACACACCAGTGCTTGTGCCACGCTGGGCAGCAGCAACAGGGGCAGGGCTCCTCAGCTCCCTCTGCCACTGTGCAATTTGGCACTGGTCAATGATCTTACTTCTCTGATCTCTTCTTTCAATTTCTTCCTTATTTTCTGCTTGTATCTACTCCCTCTTTCCCTGCCTACTTATTTTGTGCTGCACTGCAGCTCTCTATTCCTTCAACTTAACCCTGTGTTGCACTCTGCCTTCTATTTTCTATTCCATTCTATTCTATTCTATTCTATTCTATTCTATTCTATTCTATTCTATTCTATTCTATTCTTATTCTATTCTTATTCCTATTCTATTCTATTCTATTCTATTCTATTCTATTCTATTCTATTCTATTCTATTCTATTCTATTCTATTCTATTCTATTCTGTTCCATCCTGTCCTGTCCTGTTCTGTTCCATTCCGTTCTGTCCTGTCCTGTCCTAACTACATCCATGTGTGTGTACATACAGGTACACACACATAACCACAAATGAAAGCTCAATTCCACAGCATGTGGACACTTCATATGGACCACTAAAATACATCTAAGCTCTGATGACTTCTATCTGTTCCTCATCAAGGTACAGAAGAAAAGGGGAGACTATGCAGTGAAGGTCAATTGTTCCACAACACATTTCAGTGCTTTTGGTTTTCATGACATGGTTAACTGCAATGGCCATACTCTACCTCCAGTTCCTATGGACCCCTCTCACCAACATATGTTCTACATGAAGCTCAAATGGGACAACCAGACAGTGCTGCATAACATAGGGGATGTGTAAAGTGTGGAGGCTACAACTGAATGAGTACAAATTGTTAAGTCAACACAAGGGAGGAGAGCAGACCTGAGCAAGAATAAAAATTTATTTATAGACTATGGTTATTTTTTGGAAAATATTTAAAGTGTTTGAGAGCTCTGGAGTTCATTTCCCCTAGCTAATTACAGGACTGGAATCTGTCTTAGTAACTCATTAAAGATGAATGGAAGCGTTAAAAGAATGTATTACTGTCTTGCATAATTAGTAATGGAAAGATGAACATGTAAAGTGGAGAATCTTTAAGGGGAACATAAGCATACTGGGTAATGCCACAGCCATCTCTTTTTGTTTGGTTTTGCCCATGCATTCTACCCATTAGATGTCCCTTCAGCCTATCAGCATTAGTTGTATTTTATGGCCATGCCATAAATGTAACAGACATACTACTGTGTTCACAACAGCAGTTTACTCCTTACTCTTAAAAAAGTTCTTTAGCATGTGATAATGCAATTGGAAATTGTTATTACAGTAGACAGGAACTTGCATGATCCCTACTGGGTTATCTTTTCCAAACTGTGCAAGTGAACCTTGATATGTAGTCCTTTTGAGATATGAATAATTAAGTTCTTACAATTGTGCAAGCTGTTGCCAAAAACCAGAAATTCTTATATTCATTTCTTGTCCTTTTCCCTGGAAAAATAACAAAAGCATGCTAGATTCCATCTGGCATTTTCACTCTCTGTTACAAGTTGTTTGACTGAATGTAGAGAAATTTCATGACTGGATGTAGAGAAATTAATGAGAAATCTTGGCACACTGTTGAAAGGAGACAGTTCTCATTGACTTCAAAAGGGACTGTTTTTAATGTAGGTATTTTTGTAAAGAATATAGCACTTCAGTGAGAAAATCTTTGCTTTGCTTAAAACCAACTTACATGTGAAGGCCTGCCTTAGAATCATAGAATGTCAGGGGCTGGAAGGGACCTTGGAAGATCATCTGGTCCAGCCCCCCTGCCAAAGCAGGATCATCTAGAGCATATCACACTGGAACACATCCAGATGGTCGTTGAATATCTCCAGAGAGGTTGTGGACAACCTCCCTAGGCAGCTGGTTCCAGTGCTCTGTCACTCTCACAGTGAAAAAATTCGTCCTCAGGTTTACAAGAAACCTTCTATGCCTCAACTTCCATCCATTGCCCCTTGTCCTATCACTGAGCATCACTAAGAGGCTGGCTCCATCCTCCTGGCACTCACTCCTGACATATTTATAAACATTAATGAGATCAACCCTTGGTCATCTCCTCTCCAAGCTAACAAGCCCCAACTCCCTCAGTCTCTCCTCATAAGGAAGATGCTCCATGTTCTTAATCACCTTTGTGGCTCTGTGCTGGACTCTCTCAAGCAGCTCCCTGTCCTTCCGGAGCTGGGGGGCCCAGAACTGGACACAATACTCCAGATGAGGCCTCACCAGGGCAGAGCAGACGGGAAGGAGAAACTCCCTCGACCTACTAACCGCAGCCCTTCTAATACACTCCAGAATGGCATTGACTTTCCTGGCCTTTGATAAACCACATCTTAAATACAGATATCAATTTCACTGTTGTCTATCTCTTGGCAGAGCACTGAAAGACAGGGAATATGTTTTGACTTTAGTCATGATAAATCCAGCAAAAGGATGTGTGAATTAAGCAGAGATACTGGTTGAGATGAGGAGGTGAAAGGCACAAGGTAGCTCTTCCACTGCCAAACAGTACACATCTACAAGTTTACAGGAAGCTAAAAGGCTGGAGCTATGCAAATAGTCTGTGCTGCCAGACTGTTCATTTTCTCCTGCCTTTCTTGTTCCATCTCCAAAGTTTCCAACCCCAAAGAAATCTGTATCACCAACAGACTGCAAGAGGTTTCTTCACCTGTAGAGGACAGGCGATAAAGGGAGGTGCACCTTAAGCAGCCTTCCTTCACGCTAGCAGAAAGATGCTGTTCCTGCTTCTGTCCTTAGATACTGTATCAGAATGGACAGATAGATCATAGAATCATAGAATGGTAAGGTTGGAAGGGACCTCAAGGATCATCTAGTTCCAACCCCCTGCCATAGGCAGGGACATCTAACACTAGTACAGGTTACTCAAGGCCTCATCCAATCTGGCCTTGAACACCTCCAGGGAGGGAGCAGCCACAACCTCCCTGGGCAACCTGTGCCAGTGTCTCACCACCCTCACTGCAAAGAACTTCCTCCTCACCTCCAGTCTAAATCTCCCCTCTGCCAGTTCAAACCCGTTGCCCCTAGTCCTGTCATTGCAAGACCTTATAAATAGTCCCTCCCCAGCCTTCCTGTAGGCCCCCTTCAGATACTGGAAGGCTAAATCCATTTCCATACAATTTCCTGTATCCTCTTGCAGGATGCAAAGTGTCACCAGCCACTTCAGTGAAGTTACTCATGCCCTGTGCATTGCAGTGGTCATTTTACTTGTCCCCTTTGCAGGCAGGCAGACCTCTTCTATTGTGCCATCCATTTATCTCTGTGAAGCAAAATACATCTCTAACTAAAAACAGGCCACTGTATCTCTCTGCAAGACTACTTCTAACACAAATATACCTCTTAAGACCTAGCAGTTGAATGCAAGAAAGAACACACCCTAAAAGGAAAAATTAGCTTTATTAATTCAGTGCTTCTTTCATTACCCCTTAGACAAAATGTACCTATTATTATAACACAGATATATTGGCAAAAGCCAATAGGGTCTTAGTAAAAATACAATTAAAGCAAGCCACTGTTTTTTTCAAAGGCTGAGATCTTACAGGCAGAAGACTAAGAAACAAATACAGTCAAATAAGGCTTTCACTACTGAACAAAATCAGTACATTAGGAGTACATCAGTACATGAGCTACATTAGGAGTTACACACCAATCACTCATATAACATTCACATTCATACAATTAAGTCTTCTTTATACATATACATTTAGTTGTCTCATATGCTGACAGGCACCAGCATTTGTATATGAGTAGCCAATGCTTCCTTTCCAGAAAGAATGTCTTTTTAAAAAGCTTCAGGAAGATACTTCATTAAAATGTTTTCTCATTTACTTAAAATGGAACCAGAAGAACATCGATAACCAAGGGAAGAGCTGTTTTCTGCAGATCTGCAGGCCTGCTGTTTAAAAAAAAACTATTTTGCAGGACTCTCAGAGGCAGATGCAGAAGGGAAGAGCAAGTATACAGACAGATCAAGCAGTCACATCGCTATTGTCTCTGCTTCCTGCTAGTGAAAGCCTTCAGCACTGGCATGTAGTCTTTTCATCTTTCTGTGCAATAGAAGTTCCTCCAATAAGACTGGACTGCCTGAGGCATTGCTGGCCAACCTCTTTCCAAATTGCTGGCTCAAATATAGCCTAGGAAATCAAAGTCATGGCCTGTGTGAAACGAGTTAGGAGCACCCATCAATTACCTGGCAGAGAGGCCATCTCAGGCAGCTCAAATCATGCTGTTGCTGATAGCTGAGAGGAGAAGTAAGGGAGCAAAGGTTTTCACAGAGTGAGCTGCATTCTCCTCCCCAGGGACAGTGCCTTGGGTCTGAAACATAAAATGGAAGTTTTGGGGCTTCTATACCATTCCTTCTATTTATAAAGGTTAGTTTCTATTCAGCTGTAACAAACAAACCCAGTTTGGAAAGAGAGAATGGACTGAAGCTGTGGGGTCGCAGAGACAGATTAGGCAAAGCCTTGTCAGCATTCTCCAGCAAAACAGCAGTAGTAAAGCTGTAGCAACCTCTTTCCTCTCCCAAATCTATCAACTACATTTGGAAAAAAACCCAGCTCAAGATACTAAGGTGAGAGGTATTTGCAGAAGTGCAGTTTCTGGCTGTCATCAAGGAACATCAAAGAGCTAATGGTTCATTTAGGTTAGGTATATTTAAGGTGGTGTGGGGCACTCCAAATTACTTCTTCCCCACAGAGGTTCGAATGGGGAAAGAAGGTGATGTGAAAACTGCTTCCTCCCAACCTTGTGGGCTTGAAGGGGAAACAGCAAAAGGCCTCCTTTTCCACATGTACTGACGCGTGGCAAAGCCTGCACCGGAATCAGATGGCGATTGGCTGGATTCTTTGCGCCCAGTATATATATGGCAACAGACACCTTGTCTAGAAAAAGATGATAAATACAGTAAGGAAAAAAGTGCAGGTCCTCACTTTTGCACAGTTCCCACTTTCACACCATTTTGTGCAGTCTTACTCTTGTGAATTTCATGCTGCTCCCCCACAGGTCTGCAAGTTCGGCAGTTCCTCAGGTCTATGCGAGAGACAGCTGCCAGTGGCACCCGGACCTGACTTCTCCTGGACCACACTGCATCCTGACTTCCTGCTCGCTACCCCCAGCTGGGGAACACAGCAGCAGTTTGACTTTTTCCCTTGCACTGCTAAGACACTTTGACTTTGGTGGGTTTTATTCTCATTGGACTTTGCCACGTGGAAGCTACCTCGTGGAAGACACTGACTGGACACCAGTGTGCCCAGGTGGCCAAGAAGGCCAACGGCATCCTGGCCTGCATCAGGAATAGTGTGGCCAGCAGGAGCAGGGAGGTCATTCTCCCCCTGTACTCTGCACTGCTTAGGNGTGACTTTGGTGGGTTTTTATTCTCATTGGACTTTGCCATGAGGAAGCTGCCTTATGTGAGACACTTTGACTTTGGTGGGTTTTATTCTCATTGGACTTTGCTGCGTGGATCTGCAACTGGAATATCTCTTGCAATTTCAGAGGCTGCCGCAGAGAAATTCAGCAGGGCTCATTGCTAAATTCCTACTTACTCTGTGAGTAAAATGCGATGTTCCCTAAGTTCTCTGCTCAGCCTGATTTATAAGTGGGATAAAGCTGTCTTGTAGCTTAGCATTTTCCATTTTCTGACTTTCCTGAATTACTAAATTTTCTCATAAGCATCCTTGTGAAGATTTCCTGACTGAATTAGAACCTGTAAATAAACCTTAGCTATTTCTGTATACAGTTGGGGGGCAGGGCTTTTCAGGAAAATAAAAATAATTCTATTTTTATAATTCCTGCCTCGGCCAATTAATTCCCAATAAAATCATAAGGCTAGGTCCAGTGAAGAACTGGATCTCAATGCTAGATGGTAAAGCTTCCCAATGCAAACTGAAATGCACCTTTTCAGCCTGCAGCATAGGCAGACAGCAACAATCTCCCCGTGTTCCTGCACTGGTGTGCAGTTTAGTACCTGACCCATTGTGGAGAAGAACAAACACTGGAGTAACAATTCCAGTAGGCAACAGAGCTCTAAAAACATAACTGCTACAACTGCTATTGTAGATTTTTAGTTCAGTGACTCTATCATCTCCACACATTCATTAATCATATTTCTGATTTGATCTAGCATTAAACCAACAGGTTCTTGTTTTGTTATAAAGATGTTTTCTCTATCAAATCAAGTTTATTGGCACCTGAATTCAATTACATTCTCAGTTACATGGAGAAAATTTAACAAGAGTTATTTTTTGCTGAAATAATTTCATAGCTCCTAAAATATTTTTAAAATGTAAGAATATAGGCAATATTTGATGTAGTTTTATTATGGCTGAATACCAAGAGAAACTAAACAGCATCTGGATAACATGCAAAATTTACTGAGTATTGAGAATCCTTTATGAAAATAGTCAGTGCTTCAGAGCTCCATCACACAGAGTGGCTGTACACTAATTTTCCTGATTCCTCTTTGATGTGTCCAGAGAAAATATGTTGTATCTTGGTACAGGCCTAGACTCAATGAGATGTGTGCAGGTTAGGCACAAGCTGACTGAAAGGGACTCCTCAGCCACATTTATTCCTTTCAAAGAGAAATTCTTAAGAAAGGGGTGAACAGATGCAGAGTCTACAGTGACAGTAGTGACAGCACTTTGCAGTGAAGTCTACCTGGAGCTTTGATCCAGCACTGTAGAACACACCTCCACAGACTGCAACTACTGATGAGCCTACTTTTTTGTTGGTTCGTTTAGGTTTTTTGCTGGCTTTGTTTGCTTGTTTGATTGATTGATTCCAAACACCTTATTTTCTGCTTTTTTTCCTCCACATTTTCTGGGTATCCAAATGCCAGGAATTTGCACCATATCTCACTCACAAAACTGAAAACATCAAGGGGGCTTCTTCCAAAGTGAAAGCTGGAAAATAAAATGCACACATATGCACGTGGTTCCATGCCACATAAAACATGTGGGGAAAAGACATGTGTGTGTGCTGTATTGGAAGGTACATGTGAGGTTATGGCAGACAGACATCATAGTAAGGGAGTATTAAAAACAGGATGACATGTAGGCTGCCTATGGATAAAAGGTTACAGCAATTATTCAAGAACAACCCACTGAAGTCATTGCAGGCACCTAATGCACAATGCGTTTAGGCCAACCTGCTTGATAACGGCTAAGATGAATCAGTTCTTGATTTCAACTGGGAGCTAGAGGGTTGGTTGCTTCACTGGACTATGAAACATTCATCTTTGATGGAAGAGGTTAGACTTTTAAAAACCTGCCTGGGTACGTTCAAATCTGCTTTAGCAGTAGGGTTGGACTCAATGATCTCCAGAGGTTCCTTCCAACCCCTGCCATTTAGCGTAAAGTTCTCCTGGAAGCGCTGTGGAACAGGTTCGCATCTCCTGGCCACAAGCCTGAGAGGGGTCTTGCCAACCCCCTGCTCCCCATGGCACCGGATTTTCCACCCTTGTCTACCCCCGAGGGTGGACACCTGCCTGTCGGGCTGGGCGAATGCTTCCTAGCTGCACAGAAGCGTCTTGTCACCCACTCGCCAACAAACAGAGGATGCCGAGGTCAGTCCCGGCTCCCGACACGTTTCCTCCGGCAGGCCCGGGGGTGGGCCGCGGGGACGGCTCTCGGGTGGGACGGTGCCAGCGACCGGGGCCAGCCCGAGCCGGGGCCGAGCGCTGCCACAGCTGCCGGGGCGACCCGCGGCGCTCGATCCGCTGCGCCACCAAGATGAGGCACGCCGGGCCCTGGTGCTTGCTCCTGGCTGCGGCGTGCGCCCAGGGCTGGCTGCCGCCGTCGCAAGCCGCCCTGCGCTGCCACTCCGCCGGCGCCTGCTTCAGCGTCCACCTCGTCGACAGCTCCTATGCTGATGCCCGCAGCGCCTGCGGAAGCCGGCGGGGCAGCCTGGCCTGGGTCAGCAGCGAGCCCGAGCTGCGGCTGCTTCTGGGGCTCCTGGCGGAGGCGGCCGCGGGGCCAGCGCCCTCGCTCTTCTGGGTCGGGCTAAGGAGAAACGCCTCTGCCTGCACCTACGCGGAGCGCCCGCTCCGTGGCTTCTCGTGGGAGGGAGCCGGAGGCGAGGCGGTCCCGCAGGAGGTGCCGGCGGTGCTTGGCCGCTGGGCGAAGGAGCCCAGGATCTCTTGCACTACTATCCGCTGTGCCGGGCTGCACCTGACGCCGGCGGCGGCCCCCGGCGGCGGCTCAAACTGGGGCTGGAAGGAGAGTGTCTGCTATCGGGAGAGCCAAGGCTACGTCTGCAAGTACCAGTACGAGGGCGCCTGCCCCGACATCAGGCCCGCGGGTGCCCTCAGCCTCGATTACCACCTTCCCTTCGAGGAGCACAGCGCTGGCCCCGGCTTCAGCCCGCCGGGCACCGTGGTCACCGTAGCGTGCCCCGCAGGGGAAGTACGGGTCAGCTGCCAGCCCGAGTTGGGCAGCTTTGCGTGGAAGGAGGTGGAGGAGCCCCTCTGCCCCTGCGCCTTCGGCTATCGAAGCCCCGGCAGCGGGCGGTGTGCCGACGCGGCCGGGTGCCGCGATGCCGCCGGCGGTTTAGCCTGTGCCTGCACCCCAGGCGGCACGTACGGGACGCCCTGCGCGGCCACGGAGGAGGCCCCCACGGCCGCTGGTGGCTCCACGGAGCCGCTGGGTGCCGAGGCAGAGGGACGGCGCCCCTCCGCCGCGACACCCAGCCGTTCCACGGGGCCGTCCACCACCGCCGCCGCCGGCCGGGAGAAGACGGCTGCTCCACCGCCCTTCTCCTCTTCCTCTAACTACGTTTTCATCCTGGTGACCCTCGCGGTGGTGGTGTTGATCATCTTGGTCATGACTGTACTGGGGGTGTTCAAGGTCTGCTTCAACAAGAAATCCGAGGGCCGCGGGGACAAGGACGCGCCAGAGTCCAGCAGCAAGGCAGAGGCCAGCTCCGCGGAGCCGAATGGAGGAGCAGTGGGTGGCAACTAGCCCTCAGGCGGCAGAGGACCCATCCTTCACGTCTGCCCCAAATGGCAGCTCCTACCCCAAGGCAGCGCTCAGCTGTCCCTGTCTCTTTCCTCCAACCCGGCTGCCGCAGGGAGCCGATGAAGAGGAGATGCCTGAGCAGGACTTGCAGATTGTCAAAAGCGGGGGTATGCAGCGACTCCTTTTTCAGGAATTAGAAGCCTTTGGACAGTCAGACGTTTTTGTCGATCTGATAAATGGTTATTTTAGGTGCTGACATAACTAAAATATGAATGTAGTGGCCTGGCTGACAGAACGATTGCTTATCTGCATCTGCACCAGTTGTGAGGTTTTATCCTCTCAGAGTGCTCTTCGGGTGCCTTACTTGGAGCAAGTGTGAAGGAAACCACTTTGAATGCTTATGTCTTGTCATCTAGAAGTCACTCCTTATCTGACTGGAGGGTTTTGGGTTTTTTTCTAATTGCTGAAATGTTTGGAGGAATGAACTGCCATCATTTTGGAGGAAACTGACCCCTACTCTTTTTAGACTGACATTCTTAAAAATCAAGAGCATTTCTATACTTAGAAGGTCATTAAATTGCTGAGGAAGTGGGAGGTTAATAGAGAGTCAGTTTTATATTTCAGCTAATGAAAAGAATAAAGGATGACTTCAAACCTAAATCACTGCTTCATAAAACATTCATTTTTATTGTAGCGGAGCAACATATTTTTCAGTTGCACTTTTCCTCCTAAAGTGTGTTGGTACAAAACTTAGTTTCTCCGTGCAATATGTGGCTCCCCTACAATCAGACACAAGGTGCCAATGAGCTTTGGGCTGTGAGAGGAGTTAACATGAGTCCAAATACATCATGAAAATCCTATTCTTTCTAGTCAGATGTATTGTTTTCCATGGAGGCTCTTGAGAGTAAGAAAGAAGGATTCTCCCTTTGTGCCCCTTCCTAAATGAAGTAAACACTTCCTCTGTGATTTCCCTCAGGAATTCCCATACAGCAGCTCTCATCCTGGCCACAGAACATGTTTTCCTTGCAGCTCAGAGTTCTGATGCTCACTTCTTACTGTGTTGATTTTCAATTAAAGTGGCAATGATAACTATTGATTCAAGGTTTTCTGAGTGCAGTAAGACACAACTGGATCTCATCCAAGCTTTTTGGGGTGCAAGAAGAGCAGGGAAACATTTTCTTGTTTTTTAAAACATGTTTTATTTGTTTGGTTTCCTCTCTTGCTATCTGACCTTCTGACTACTGCTTTTATTTTGTCACTTTCCTGTTGAGTTTGGAGAACTCCAAATAATAATGTGTATTATTACCCATTTTTCTTGCAAGCAGACTCTATGATTAATCTGGTATAAACATATGCTAAGGATAGAGTGTGACACAGCTTGTTGGTTTTGTTTTTTTTCAGTTTGCTTCTCTCTCTGCTTAATGATGATAGGCTTTTGCTATCTGAGGAACTTGATTTTGTTAAGGAAATCCCAAACATTTGTGAACCATCAGGCTGCCTATAGATGTAAATTCCATCGTATGATGCCAGGAGTTAAATACAGCTTGTTGAGAACGCTGCTCATCACAAAGATGTCCCATAATCTGCATACTTTTCTAATCTGTTCATCTGGCATTTGTATTTCAGAAAGCAGACATTTTTCAGCTTCTATATTGGGCTTCTGCATTCAGATGTGCAGAGATTTGGAAAATGACTTAGCCATTAAGGCCTTTTGCCTTAATGATACTCCTGTTATTGTCACTGCAAGTAATTTCTTTTAGGGAGCATTATATGTAGAGCCCCTTTCTTCTACAAAGTGCTATATAAGCAAGTAGCAGCTAAGCTGAATGAGAACCTCCCTTAATTGTTATTCAGTGTTTTCCTCTTTCCCTCATGTCAGATGACTGAACTCTTAATGGGACTGTACAACTGACAAAGATGTTTTCAAGCTCTAGAAATACTCTTATTTGCTGTTTCAGGAGTCTTACCAAGCCCAAAGCTTAGTGCTGAGTCAAGTGTCTATAACTGACTATTTCTTTTGGTGTATTTCAGAATTTGACTATGTCAATTGAGTCAAAATGTTCAAGTTCATAACTTTGCAAGCCATTCATCTGTCTCATCTTAGTACTCACATTTCACTCTTTCCCTCAGCTTCCTGTGAAATTATGTTTTAATTTCTTTTTTTTCCCTTACACTTGAGATTCAGGATTCAGCATTAGACATTTGTCTAAAGAACTACACAAGGCTGTTAACACATTTTCCTTGTTATATAGTCTGACTCACTTGAAAACAGACTTTTGCATCTAAGGATGGTGTCCATCTAACCAGGTATCAGCAGCTCATATAGACTCATCTAATTACCTAGACTTCTTTACAGCCTATGGAGAGAAGCATGTACTTGCATTTTCTCTCATTTTAGACTAGATGCTGAAACAGGGCCAATGAATGACATCCTAAAAAGTGCCATTTCTCTACAACAACTGTAAAGAAGGCCTAGGGAGGCCACTTACTTAAACACCGGTAAAACACAGATCTAAAATCAGAAAAATCAGCTATCCTAAGTCTCCAGGCATGCAAGTCACTTGTAAAAGCCAGCTCACAATGTATTCTGTGTGTCTAAGGCATGGCTAAATGACCATAATTTGACCATAGCTTCTATTCCTTTTACACAATAGAGATTCTTGTTTTGTCTGTGTGCGTTTCTTTACCTTCTTTTTGCAGCCAGTAGAATACAAAGCAAGCAGCAATTGGATTTGATCAGAACCTGAGCAGGTTGGAAATGCATTAATTTCTGTTCCTCTAAGGATTCAGACCAAGAAAGAGCTGGTTTGGAAGTGTAACTGTATGGGCAGGATCTATTCCAAAATTAATAGAGTTTATTAATTTTGACATTTAGCAATCTCGCCACAGACCACGATTTTTAATAATAGGTTCTGTGCATGGTCATGAGAAGTATTACACAGAGAGGAAAACAAGGAATCTGTAACACTTAAGAAATAACTAACCACAATATAACAAACATTAATTCAACTGTTAGGAATTGGAAAGAGAACCTTGCGGTCGATATACCACTTGTGTGCTAAAGGGACTCAAGAAGCTCTTTTCTGCTTAAGGCAGGAGGCACTTGGATTTAGTTAGAGAGGCTTTTGAATATTTACTCACAAATTATTATCTCCAGACTCCCAGAGCTGAATTATAGTTTCTAGACAGTACCCAAACACTTGAAGGAAGTTCTGTCAGTGCCTCAATTGCCGTTGAGAGGCTTCTAGATCTTCCCAGGCTCTAACAGGGTGCTGGGAAATAGGCAGACCTGACCTGATCCTGGTTCCTCTTGGACTCCAGACTTGGCACAGAGGTTTGCGGAGGTGCGGGCGAGGTGTCTTGCAGGTGTGCAGAGAGCAGGATGCTGGTGGCACTTCTTGCCACCTTGAGAGGGATTTAATGCCTTCTGGTAAACTTGAGACCCTTGAGACATGGCAAGTTTCCAGACAGCCAAAGCTTATACGTCAAAGCTAAGCTGGTCTGAAGCACAAGGCGGAGCAGAACACACTGAGCCAGGGCAGAGCACATTGTCAGAGCAGAGCACACTGCTTGCAACTTAGCTCCATTTACATTATTTGCCCAAGTGTAATGTCTCCTTTGGCCACAGAGATTCACCAATCAGAATGGCACTTTGCCAAAACTGACCATATTAGGTGAAACCAAGGCTTGTTTACCCTTATTGGGGCACTAACAAGTGCATAAACACCTACGGGTACCTGTTTATCTCTTTGGGAGGGGACATAATGGCCAAAACCTTTGTTTTGCTCCCATCCTTACTTCCCCCATCAGCAGAAGGGTGGGGCAAACCAGGCCATGTTTTAGGCCTATTAGCCTTCTACGACAGGGAGGAAAGATAAATAAGTTTTGCTTTCCACTCTCAATCTAAATGATGTAGAGGAGGGCCACAAAGATGATCAGAAGGCTGGAGCAGCTCTCCAATGAGGACAGACTGAGAGAGTTGGGGCTCTGCAGCCTGGAGAAGAGAAGGCTTTGAAGGAGACCTTAGAGTAGCCTTCCAGTATCTGAAGGGGGCCTACAGGAAGGCTGAGGAGGGACTATTTATAAGATCTTGCAATGACAGGACAAGGGGCAATGGGTTTAAACTGGCAGAGGGAAGATTTGGACTGGATGTTAGGAGGAAATTCTTTCCAGTGAGGGTGGTGAGACACTGGCACAGGTTGCCCAGGGAGGTTGTAGCTGCTCCCTCCCTGGAGGTGTTCAAGGCCAGGTTGGAGGAGGCCTTGAGTGACCTGTGCTAGTGGGAGGTGTCCCTGCCTATGGCAGGGGGTTGGAACTAGATGACCCTTGAGGTCTCCTTCCAACCTTACCATTCTATGATTCTATGATCCTATGTCTTTCTTAAAGAGGAAACCAACAGGTAACAGACTTGCAACATGGATTATTGGCCTATGTCATAACAATGATTCAATGCAGGGTTTGCTGTTTACATCCATAGGTGGAAAGTAAGATCATTATAAGTACAGTAATCATAACTAGGACTGATATAATAGTAGAAGTGTGCATATTACATTGCAACTGATTATCCAATAGGAGAAAACCATGATTTAATCCCATATTGAAGCCCTATAAATCACACATAAATTTTGTGGATATGCTTGTCTGAAAGATTTTTTTTAAATTAATACTTTTGGTTCTAGTGGTTCATATTAGGTGGGCTATATTTAAATGGTAAATCCCCTTGAGCAATACATAGTGTTGTAGACCTTGGCTCCTGACTAGAGGACTGGCTGTAATAATGTAATGGTAATGAGTGAGTCTGCCTTTAAAATCTGTGAGCCCGCAGTTAAAAATGATGGTTTCTGTAAAGAGCAGGAAATGCCCAAACCTCTCATCTGTGGCAGTGGTCCAGAAAGTGTCTCATGTTGCCAAGTATTAAATCTAATTTTTATATTTCCTTAATTCCTCTGAAGATAGTTTGACTGGTAGGCACCTAATTTGTCAGATGTACATTTTATTCATGAACATGTGATGAATTGTTAATGGTTTGTATTAATCAGATAATCAGAAATAAAATTTTAATTTTCCCTCAAATTTTAATAATGATTCCTACTGCTGAGGGCTTGATTAAGTGTGTTATGGGATTAAAGTAAAATCTAAAAGTGGACATGGGCAAAATTCAAATACTTCAAAGAACTTTATTCCTTTTTAAAGTGTAATATATAGCTTAAAGTTAAGATTTAAAAATGAATGGATTTTGTGCTACCCCCAGGAAGCATAATTTCCTATCACTTAATCAATTTTTTTTCATGTTTTCAGACCTCATTATCTTTCCTCATTTATTGGATGGAGCTTAATCAGTGGTACATGCAACTTAGTTCCTTCTAGAAATAATATTTTCTGTTTCTTAAGGATGTGGACATTTATCAAGGCTGTAGAATAGCAATTCATACATTTCACTGATGATATATAACTGATTTGAAAGGCAAACACAGCAAGGCAGCAGCAGTAACCACTCTCCCAGGGCTTCCAAATAGGTTAAGCTTCATACCTTTCCTTCTTCCCCTAATATCTGGCCTTGCCCTCAGCATGGGAGACTGGAGGATGAGACAGGGAGTCATCTGCTTTCAAGTCTTTCCCATTGTCTGTATTGCAGACTCAAAGGACTGCTTCACTGTAGGTGAAATATCTCGAAGGCAGCAGTGGAGGTGGGAAGGCAGAGACATGCTGGTGGTTCCACATTTATTATTAATGATCTATTTGTCTAACAGATGGATTTGATTTATGGATTTTGGCATCCACATTATTATGATTACTGTATTAGAAATACTGTGTGCAGCAGGAGTAGGGAGATGATTGTCGCCATGTACTTGGCTCTGGTGAGGCCACACCTCGAGTATTGTGCTCAGTTTTGGGCACTTCAATACAAGAGAGATGTTGCTGAGGTGCTGGAGCTAGTGAAGATGAAGGCAACATAGCTGGTGAAGGGCCTGGGGAATAAATCTTATGAAGAATGACTGAAGGACCTGGTACTGTTTTGTTTTAAAATGAGGAGGCTGAGGGAGGACCTCATCTCTGTCCACAGCTACTTGAAAGGATGTTGTGGAGAGGCTGCTGCTGGTCTCTTCTCACAGGCAATTAGTGATAGAACAAGAGGGAGTGGGCTCAAGCAGCAACTGGGTGAGTTTAGACTGGATATTAGGAAACATTTTTTCCTAGCAAGAGTGGTCAGGCATTGGAATGGGCTACCCAGGGAGGTGGTTGAGTCACCAGCCCTGGATGTGTTTAAAAGTCATTTGGATGCGGTGCTTGAGGATATGGTTTAGGGTGAACCTTGCAGAGTAGGGATATCAGTTGGACTTGGTGATCCTGAGGGTCTTTTCCAACTGAAATGTTTCTGTGATTCATTGGTTATGTCCATTCCCTCCTGCCATATGCCAGTTCTTTTGCATTGAAAGTCTGAGAGAACAGGATGGGGGAAACAAACAATGTTAATGTATTTAGAAGATAACATAAAGAGCAAGAATATTGCAGGTCTTTACCAGAATGGATCCATCCTTACCATCCTCTCATCACATCATTTTTCAGGTGTTTGTAACCCAGAATGTGGTTGTTTGCAAACAAATAAACATTTTCAACCATTATTTCAGGAGCAGTGCATGGGCTGTAATATGTCAGAAAATCATGGGTTTGATTTTGGAATGTAACCATCAAGTCTCATGTTTTGGACTGATAAGAACAGTTCACACTGATCCCTGGAACATAACATAGGAACATATGAACAGATAATTTGTGTGAGGTTAAATGTCATATATGTGTCTGCTTTAGGAAATCTGACGTCTCTAACTGGCATTTCTCCCAGGTATTTTCAGGTTCTTAGGCTCTGAGTTTGAGACCAAGTTCATGCCCCACTTGATAGATTCCCATCTATTTGTCTAACAGATTTTGCATTTGATTTATTGCTTTTTGGCATCCAACCATCCTGTATCAATTAGTTCAACAATTTATTTACATATGGCAAAAAAACCCCCAGTTCATCTTGATTTTCCCTATCTGCCATATGCTCCCCCTATTCCAAGTTGAGGAGTCTATTTAGTTTCTTCTTTTTTTTTCTTTCCTTTTTTTTCTTTCTTTTTTTCTTTTTTTTCATTTTTTTCCCCTTTTTTCTTTCTTTTTTCCCTTCTTTCTTTTTTCTTATTTCTTTTTTTCTTTGTTCTTTCTTTTCTTTTTTCTTTTTTCCCTTTCTTTTTTCTTTTTTTCTTTTTCTTTTTCTTTCTTTTTTCATTTGTCTTTTTTTTCTTTTTCTTTCTTTTTCTTTTTCTTTCTTTTTTAATTTTTCTTTTTCTTTTTCTTTTTTAATTTTTCTTTTTTTTTCCTTTTTTGCTTTTTTTTTTTTTTTAGGAACAATTATATAGATCTGATTGTTTTGTTATTCTTTGTTGCACCTTTTCTTACACTGTTAGATTGCTTGTGAAATCTCCATTTAGAAACTGTTGGAGATGCAGGTACAGTATAGTCTTCTACAATGGCTCAACAGCATTTTCTGTTTGTTTTTTTTTTAATTTACTGATGTAAAACATTTATTTGTTTTGACCACTGCAGAGAACTGGTGATATTTTCAAAGAATTATCTCTCAGGTTTTCATCAGATCACTTATGAGAAATTTGAGCAGGACAACACCTAGGACAGAGACTCCTGTGGGTTTCCAGCAGGTTTCACCACAGTTAATAGTACAGCTCTTTCATTAGAGAATTCCTCACAAATTCATAGGGGAGCACAAGCCTCTGCTTGTTTTGTACTGTGTTTAATCTGCTCCTGCAATATCATTAAACAGTCCTCTTGCCACCTGCAAGCCTTTGCCCTTTCAGTTGTTCCTTTTATTTTCTTGTTAGCGTCCTGCTTAATTTATATGCAGCTCCCTGCTTTGAAATTAAACATTAGCATAGAGAATGTTTTCAGCTTTTTTACTCAAAGTTGTTCATTTCAAGTATATTGTAGTCACTGTTCAGCCAAATAATATCCATTCTTAAGGCAAAATCAGGATCTGTTTTTTCTTTTGTGAGTCATCTTATTAACTCTGCCAAGAGTGGATTATTACAGATGTCTGGAAATTTAATTACTAGGCAGTCTGTCATGATAGTAGTCCACACACTAGGAAGGGGGGAAAAAAAAGGAAGAAAGAAAGAAAACAACTAAGTATGTTGTGTGTGTTTAAATTCTTCCCTCTCCAAGCAACGAGTTGCATCTGTAGTGCATGGAGCTTTTTCTCAGAATACAAGCCTAGATTTCATGGCAATAACCCTTCCAGCTTTGCAGTGTTGGTGATGGCACTTAAAGTGAATTAATTATCTTTCAATTATACCTAACCACTGAGATGATGAAGCAGATTCTGGTTCATCTGAAGCAGTTCTGATATCCTAAGGGAGTGAGTAAACACAACAACACATGCATTAGTCTTCCTAAGTAAAAAGAGGTTTTCATTCTTTTCTAGATTCTGAAGCTTAAGGAGGTGGGAAGATAATATACAACATGCGCATAAACCTGTTAATATACAATATGCATTATCATCTGCTCTATTCCATATGTAGTGACATTACATTATTAGAGATCCAAAACTTTTATATCACAAGTCCTCCTTTACTAACCTATACATGAGACATGCCAAAGAGGATGCTTTCATTCCTTTCAGATACATTTGCCACACTAATGCTGTTAACATCTGCTACCATTCCATAAATTCAGTTTAAATCTCTCAAAAGAACATCTTACTGGCTTGGCATCTAAAGTCAGTTTTGCTGTAGTAAAAGATAAGAACTTATGGTTAAATGTCTATTTGTCCTGGTAGGGCATAAATCCTGTCAGGCTGATTTAACCCTTGCTCTCCTCCTCCTGTTGTGGGTCCAGGAGTTGTAGTAGATTGAGCAAACAATGAAGCAGCAAAGCCTGAAGGCTAGGAGCTTAGCATCACATGTCAGTAATCAAAAATTATATTCATACAGAAATTAATAATCATAATTCAGAACAAATTATTAAGATATCAGTATGCTTTTGTGTTAAGAATTAAATTATGGACACATTGGCATGTATTTACAGAGAATATGCATTCCTAGTAAAATCTGGGATTGGGGGAATAGGTTTTTTGAGCAAAATTCTGTCTGGTGAGGAGAAGTACTTTTCCAGTCTTCAGAATGCATCAGGAGATTTTCTTCTATGTTTAGGAAGTTTATTCTGTTGATTACTTTCAGTTAAATCTTGGCTCTGATGAAAGGTTATTGAATGAGTACACTGAAACCTGCAATCTTGTGTGGATCACATAGGTCATTTTGGGAATGTGGCTCTATCCCTGCATACTGAACTCAAGTCAGAGTTTCAAGGTTTGTGGAGAGGAATACTTGAATGTTACCTTTTGTTCTAAAGAGTATGTATTTCTCTTAGTGGAAGTGATTTTCCTAGTCATGGCATCAAAGGTGCTTTTAAAGGACAAAATTCTGTAAATCTTGCTTTATGGCAGAGAAAATACTGCTGTATTACATTTCTGGTTTGTTGATATGGATTTCCTCATTTGTATTGAGAAAACATTTGATAAGACTTTTTTTTTCCCTATTTTAATGATAAAAGGAAAGAAATCCATGAAATTCAGAGCATATAAAAAAAATAACATTTTAAAAAATGATAGATTGTCTGTTATTCTTCCATTGTATTCTGATGATTCCTATGATTCTATGATTCTATTTCTGAGTTTCCAGTAATTTCATAAAGTACTTCAATTATCACTTGGTTCTTAGAAAAACTTCCTTGATACTTTCTAACCCTCTAAAAGAACAATCAGCTTTGAAAATAGTAGCTGACATAAAAAGCAGAATGTCTTTCTTTTTGCTGAGCTGGAAGTTTTATGCATTTGCTGTGCCCTAAATAATCTAAATTCATTATGTGAAAGAGCCAAGTCCTGGTTTATAATGCCTGTACTGGACTCTTATTTCCCACCCCCCTCTTTCCTTAACAAAGTGGCCTCTCCAGGGCATCTCACACTTGTTTTTTCTCCATTTCAGATTCCTTCTTTTTAAGGCCATTCAGTGACAGGTATCCATCAGTTTCACCTTCATTCATACCCATTCCTCCCAAATGTCCAGTCATCTTCCCTGATGTGGATATACCTTAAAAGTTTTGCCTGGCATTCTATGATATCTCATAAAGCCCTGCAACCCTTCCCATGTTCTTTTCCACCATAAATAACAGGAACAACAGTGACAATTAAAACCCCACCTGTCCCCTACACCTATGATTGCTTCATGCACAAGCCTCTAGAGAGCCATTCCCATAACTTTTCTTCCCAGTTAACTGATGAGGATTTTGTACAATCTTATATTCATATAAGTAGCAGATGAGATTGAATTTTTCTGAACTCATCATGTGATCAGTGAACAGCTACTGGCATAAAAATTAGAGTATATGCCGTGCCATCAAAAAAAAAATTACATTCTTGGTTTCTTTCATTAAATTTTCATTCATTCATTTGGTCTTGCAATTAATTTGTACAATCCGTGTAAATCTAGGGCATGCATCACAGAATCATAGAGTGGTTTGGGTTGGAGAGGACCTCCAAAGGTCATCTGGTCCAATCCCCTACAGGGAGCAGGAACATCCTCTACTAAGTGACCAAGTTGCTCAGGGCCTTGTTGAGCCTCTGTCCTTGAATGCCTCCAGGCATGGGGGCTCAACCAGCTCCCTGGGCAACCTGTTCCAGTGTTCCACCACACTCATTGTAAAGAATGTCAAACCATTGCCCCTCTTCCTATGACGCCAGACCTTTGTAAACAGTCCCTCTCCAGCCTTCAGATAGGCCTTCTTTGGGTACTGGCAGGCTGCTTTAGGTCTCCCTGGAGTCTTTTCCAGGATAAACAACCCCAGGTCCTTTAGTCTGTCCTTGTAGGAGAGCTGCTCCAGCCCCCTGGTCATTTTTGTGAACCACAGACTAGATCCTTAGCTGATGATTTAGCTGTCTCAGTAACTCAGATCAGTTACTGATAGGAGTCAATAGTTTTCAGTGAGTTAAATAAGCTTCTTTTCTTATGAAGACACTCAAGTTTATAGAAAGAATACAAAATGGCACAGAAAATACGAGGCTTAATAAGCATGTTTTAATATCAAAATTATTCTAGTGTTCATGAAGATATATGGAATTCAAATAAAAAAGCTGCTTTACAATGTGGTGCAGTAAGTTTAGCCTCTAAAAGTGTCTTTTCTCTTTCTGTAATCAAATAATACACAAAATAATCCTGCTGCAATGTTAGGAAAACAAACTCACTGGTACTGGTATTGATTTTCTGCTCAATAATCCAGTGCTTTTCACATCTTTCTTTTATCCATGACTTATCTGTCATTGACTGGATAAGGGAACAAGAGCCATCTATGTCTTTTTTTAACTGAAACCAGAGAGCAGCAAGAAACAAGATCCCTAGCCTTTAGCTGGCGCTCTGATAGATAATACATTTTAAAATATATATATATATACATTTACAATGTATTATAACCTATTAAACCTAATTCACAGTATCACAGTATAGCAAGGTTGGAAGAGACCTCAAAGATCATCAAGTCCAACCCATTACCACAGACCTCAAGACTAGACCATGGCACCAAGTGCCATGTCCAAACCTGCCTTGAACANCTAATTAAAGTCTAAAAAGACCACAATCATACCTTCTTTTACTTTTACTTTCCATCTCTGATGGAGATGTCTGTCTTACCCTAGTGGTGGAAGGATGGTCCATAGAGTAGGCATGGGAAGTGATTTGCTGAAGTGCTAGGCAATTGCAGCTCTCAGTGAGTGCTAGCTAGCAAACTTTCTGAACATCAAAGGGATATCTCCAGCCATAACCACTCCAGTTCTAAGTCAAACACAAGACACAATTTGTCTCCTTCTCCTACCAGCTCCAACCTCTCCAGCCACGGACTCACTTCCGTAGCAGAATTAACATTTCAGTTTCCTCTACCCATCAGAGCAGTACAAAAGCAAAGATGTATTATTGCCTCTACAGTACTAATCATGAATTCTTCTATGACCAATACACCTTTTAATTCATTCAATTCATCCCTCTCTATATTGGATAACAGACCAAATAGGATGTTTTTATAATTTACAAGAAGGAAGGATATATATGTGCATCCACATTGTGTGTGTGCATACTGATAGCTATTTGCTTTGTGCAGCTTTTTCCTGCTCTGAACTATTCCAGCTCACCAGCAGTCCTTTAAGCTTGCTGTTGTAAATTTGAGTACCTTCAAGTCCTGCGTGAGCCAGTTGAACTTCTGATCCTCTGCTTTCATCACTCTGTTGGCACTAGCACCAACATTGCTTAGCATTGCTCAGCTTCATGAAATGCAGCACATTACTGCACCCTTGCAGAAGCTCACAGCTGTTGGCACTAACACCAACATTGTTTAGCATTGCTCAGCTTCATGAAATGCAGCACATTACTGCACCCTTGCAGAAGCTCACAGCTGTTGGCACTAGCACCAACATTGCTTAGCATTCCTCAGCTTCATGAAATGCAGCACATTACTGCACCCTTGCAGAAGCTCACAGCTTCCCTCTGGGTTGTCTTACAGAGGTTTTTAGTTGCTAGGGTCCACGTGTACACTTTTCAGAGGTTCCACTTTTCACACAACTGTCACCAAAAACGGAGAGCCAATCCAGTCCAGTCCCTGAACTTATCACAGTGATCAGCAGGTCTTGTGTTATAAACCTGGTGGTTCTGATCTACAGCCCACACGTGTTATGCATCTGGGCACTTTTGTCTCAGCCTTTCTAGTTGGGAAGCTCAAGAACTCACAGGGCAACCCTAAGTCATATTATACAGCATAAGAACATGTATAGAAAAGACTTTGCTAGGGGAGTGGGAAAGGGAGAATAGAATGGGTCTTATGCATGTTTATATTTCTTTCAGAGTGTCTCTACCCATCATGGACATTACAAGCAAATAGTAACAAATGTATTGCATCCAGACTGGAACTGAAAACCTGCATATCTCAGGTAAGATACACACCTTGCTGATCTCTGCTTTGTGGCTGCTCACTTCTTCACTGAAACCAGATTTCAGGCTTTTGGGAAACAAGGTGGGCACAGTTGCCATTTATTGAAAAACATCTTTCTTATTAAAACTGTGCTTGCTTTGTAACCATCCACTGACATCTGTGGTTCACCTGTTCTTCTGGGTTATTTCTTTCTAGAAAATATAATGGCTATGAGCATTATTCTCAAAGAGAAATCTAATTTGTCAATTATCCTTTCTTCCTGTGGCTTAGCCTGCAGTTACTGGTCCAACAGGACTCTGTTGAAGGAGATAAAAGTGCTGAATACACAATGTAGTACAAATATTTTTATTCTCCTCTAGAGATTCATAACTCACATTCTTGACTATGGAGCTGCAGAATCAGGTAAGGTTTCCAGGGGCTGGAATCTCAGTCCAGAACACAGGAGCAATGTTTCTTTGTGGCTGGCTATTTTAAATGTTTTTTTTCTTGTTTTTGTGTCTCTGTGTGTGTGTGTGTTTGTCCCAAAGGTTTTAAGACACTATTTTACACTGCTGGCATTTCAGAAATCCTGAAGTCTCATTCAGAAATCTGATTTTCCTTCTCCATGAAGAAATCAGATGGATTCTGTAAGTGCTGAATGCATGGAAACCAGACACTGTGTGATGCACTCTGCTGTAGGGGGACCACCTCAAGAGGCAGAGGATCTATATGTGGCCATCACCTTTTTCATCCACAACCCAAATATAAAGTGCCTCTGTGACCAGTCTGCTTCAGGTGCACTAACTATGCCTAGCAATCAGTAGATTATGAGATGTGCCTTCTTTGCTACTGCACTGAGAAGCCTGGGGAGAGAGTAATTTCCTGCATACCCATTTTTGAGGGGATTAATGCTGCAGAGGTACCTGGTGTTTGGTCCATGTGAAGATGATTCTGTCTTGTGTGTACCAGAGGAAATAGTCCAGTCCATTGAGTAGATACTATACAGAGCTAACACACCATTTGATATAGGTCTTAGGCCAAACAAAGAACAAGAAGTCACAGGAATTTCCATGACAAAGTGGATGTAATGTTCTTAAAATGTGAAAGTAATGGGGAGAAAAAGTAGTAACATGCTACTGCTTATACCTTACAGTTTATCTGTTTGTAAATTAATTATGCCACTGTTGGTTTGGGATTTGGTTTTGTCTTTTTTGGCTGGGTTTGTTTGCTTTTTCCAGTGGATTAAAAAGTAGTTCAGATAATTTCCATGTGAAATCTGAAGACCTCTATTTGCAATTTGGAAACCATTTAGAAGAGTTCTGTTTGTTTTCTGATACACATTATTTCATGAGGGCAGGGTTTTGTTTTTTGTTTTTTTGTTTTTTTTTCCTAGTAGTTATTTTCTACTATTCAGAATAATAGCAACACAGAATTAATTATCTTTTTCTTCCAAAGCAAATTAAGACTGATTTACAGCTGCTGATGGCTTTCCCTACTGCCAAAGTCAAACTAAACTCAAGGTGAAAAAACAGCAGGAAGAACTGTTAGTTTAGGATAAACAGATTTTATTTCTGTCTGAAAATACAGCCGGTGTTCTGGCCGATGGCCACGGGGGCACTGCTGCTGGCATTGAGTGAATGCACCCATCTGAAAGCGAGCCTGCCACCTGCCGAGACACCTACAGCTCCTGCCGCAGCACTCGTTGCTCTGCCCGGTGTGAACACAGCCCCACTGCGCTCCTCCTGGGAGAGCTCGAATTAAAGTGTGCTCATGCCGGTAGGTGTGCTGGCGTTTGTAACAGCTGAGTTCAAAGTAAAAAATATAATTAAAAAAGAAATAAAAAAATCCAGGCTCAACTTTTCTTTGCAGCTGGGTATCAGGTGTGAACCACTGCTTCTTGGCTTTTGCTTCATCGTGTCTGATCTTAAACAAATCCAACAGCAGAAAGTAGATTGACTCTCTGTTTAATCTGACCATACATAACAATATGCCTGGGTGAAAAAGGCAACCTAAGATTATGAGATTTATACAGTTTTAAAGAGATGATTGTGAGTGAGATTTTAAGTGAAGCTCTACAAATAGCACTCCATGGTACCGTGGGCATTTTACTGTTTTGACAGATGTTTCAGTTCTGTGAAGAGTTAAATAAGCTTAGAAAGACATTTTTGTCCTGCTTTCTCTTTTTTTCCCCCATATGTGCACTTAAAACATAACCAAATTTCAGATTTGCATATTTTCTTTAAATGAGTTCTGCCAGGAAGTAAAAGAAGTGAAACTGTACCATTGTTAAAGCTTTTCACAAAATATTTTAATAAGGATGTAACAGATTCCACATAAGCAATTTTTAAACTAAAAGGAGCTGACTCACTGTCCATTGAAGTAAATTAGGGTTTGTTTTTTTTCCTTTCATTTCAATGGGCTTTGAATCAGGCAACTTGGAAATAATAAATTCATACATTCATTTAACAGTACCTTAAATTTGGGTGAAACAAATATACAAAGTAGTACCTTGCTTTTTGCTGCTGAGAAAACTTGAAGGGTATAATTTCACAAAAAAAACCTGTACTAAGTCCACCACTGCAAATGCTGGATGCCTTAATTGTCAGCCTCACACTGTACTTAAGCACCATAGCCACCAGCACAATGCTATGGGTATGCTGCTGCTACAGATTTTCTCAAATCTCTTGATTTAGGTTGCCAGTAGTTATAATTAGTACAACCACAGTATTGTGCTAGAGAAGTGATTTGTCACAGCTACCGGAACACCTGCCGCTGTGTGACGCTGCTAACAGGGGTGGTAGAAAGCAAAAAAAAAAACAACCCCAAACCTAAAAACATAGCTGCTTATTTCAGCATGATCTGTACCAGTTCTTACATTTAGGGAAAGGAAGGAGCAGGGGTAGAAGGTTTTGTTTAATCAGCTGTCATTTATCAAACAAGAAAGCTTAATTCATCTGTATGAAAATTGTTCTGTCATAAGAGGGGAAGAGAGACAATTCAAGAGAGAGGATTTTCATGGGGGAGACAATGCAGATGGAAGAGTTAGAGAAAGTGACAATCTTTTTATCTGAAAAAGAGCCTTTTTGAGCATCTCCCATTTTAAATGCAACCTCGCAATTAGCCACCACAGACAGAAGTACACAGTATAAATTGCTTCAGAGAAACGCGTTCACAACACAGTGACAAGAAACAAATAAAAAAAAAAATCAAACAAAAGACATTTGGCACACACAAAAACCAAGAATTCTTAGAAATTAAACATTAAGCTCTGGGTCAGTATATTACATCATCAACATATGAAACCCATTTTATTTTTTTAGTGCAACAGAAGATGATGGAGCTAGGGTAATAGCTATTCTCAAACAGCTACTTTTTTTTTCTTTTTCTTTTTCTTTTTTATTTTTTTCTTTTTTCTTTTTTTTTTTTGTCAAGTATTTGTTTCAGAGCCTGATGAAGATTTTGAAGCAAATCTCTCTTTTTCCATGTAGGCTAAAGTGACTTTGTGGCCACACTGGTCATTCAAAACTGTCTCATCTCCCTTTCACAGCTGATGGAGCCTGCACAAGACAATAGCTTCACAGCCCAGTGCTCCCTTTAAACTTTGCTATTAGCACACTGTATTGTATGTATGGACACATTCAAACACTTCCCAGCTCATTGCTCCCCATGACTCCCAGCTCAGTGCTCTGCTCACTGTGAGTCATGGGACTGTTTATCTCCCATTATCAGCAACCTGCTGCGCAGCTCAGAAGCACACCAATAATCAGATTTTTTTCCCAAAGACCTTGTGTCCTCTGCTTCCCTTGAGCATAGTGCAGAGCCAGACCCCAGAGAGGTGAAAGCTGTCTGCAAAGCAAAAGACAGCTCCGTGACCATGCTGCTTCTTTGGGCCTTTTTGCTCTCCTCTTTTATTCCTGGGAGGTGGGTGGAGATGGGGCAGAGTGAGGCTATTTGTGCCTTCCCGGGGGAGACCAAGGTATGTATGTGCTGGGGAGGACTTTCTCCAGCACTTCTACTCTGTGAAGGAAGGATATGTACTGACAAATACTGAGCAGGGGTGCTTTCAGCTGAGGGGAGTCTGAGCCTCAGTGTTGGGGCTTGACTGAGGCAGGCTTGACTCTGTAGCCCAGTGGGTCCTACCAACTAAGGTGACAGGGCAACCTGTACAAAAGGTGAGGAAAGAGTTGCTGTGGGACCTGTACAGCTACTTGCCAGACACAGAGAAGGGTTGGCAGAACCTGGCTGTCAGACCCTAAATTGACCCACAAATGCAATGATTTGTCTAGTGGGGGTCAAAGCATCGGCAAACACACCAGCTCTCAAGGGAGGCAGGGGGTGGAGGGGATGGGGCAGCACACCAAGGATGTGGGGTTTTCTTCTCTCCTTCTTGTGCCAAACACCGCTGTTGGTGAGCATGACCAAAGTCCCCTCCCTCCCAACTTCCCCATGCCACAGCCCTGGTCTCGCTCACCCTCCTGCTGTGGTGCAGTAAGGGAGTGGAGAAGCAGGAATGCTTCCTCAGAGAGTGGTAATCCTGGACGTGCAAGTGCCATTCCTGTACATGCTCCCTGACTCCAAGTTGTCTGGGGCAAAGTCCTCCACGCTGTATGCCCTGCTTTTGAGGGCAGTAGCATAGTAGTCAATGGGTTCCTCTGCAGCATTGTCCATCCAACTGAGGCAGAGCAGCCGCTGAAAGGACCGCTTGAAGTTGTCCGAGAGAAAGCCATAGAGGATGGGGTTGGCACAGCTGTTGGCATAACCCAAGATGACAGAGAGCTGGCTGATGGTGGCATCATCCTGCTCTACAAAGACATTGACCAGCTGCACAATGTAGAAGGGCATCCAGCAGATGACAAAGACCATCACCACCATCATGACCATGAGGGTGATCTTGCGCTCTGAGCGTTTGCGTTGCTGCCAGCCAGCCTTCAGGGCCACCATGCGCATCTTGGCAATGATGAGGATGTAGCAGAGGCAGATGGCCACCACAGGCAGCAAGAAGCCCATCAGAAAGGTGTAGACCACAAAGACCACCATCCACCTCTGAGTGGGTTCTGGCATGAGCATGTTGCAAGCCACTGTTCCATCACTGTTGGCTGCTGTATTGGAGAAGATGATGATGGGCAGGATGATGAGGATGGAAAGCACCCAGACACCCAGATTGACCATCTTAGCCACAGTGGGCCGGCGGTACCTAGCTGCCTTGATGGGGTGCACCACAGCAATGTAGCGGTCCACACTGAGCACAGTCAGGCAGTAGATGCTGGTGAACATATTGATGGCATCCACACTGAGCACCAGGCGGCAGAGCAGTGAGCCAAAGGGCCAGTGGTGCAGCAGAGTGGAGGTGACCAGAAAGGGGACGCTGAGCATCAGTAGCTCGTCTGCAATGGCCAAGTTGAGGATATAGATGTTGGTTGCCGTCTTCATCTTGGCATAGCGCAGGATCACGTAGATGACCATGGAGTTGCCGCACAGCCCCACTAGGCATACCACGGAGTAGATGAATGAGATGAGGATGGCGCTGCCCTGAGATTCACTCAGGGTGCTGTTTGGGGCACCGGAGGAGTTCCTGCCGCCCGAGTCCATGCCCCCCGCCTCCGCCTCTTCGGAGGCGCTGCTGGTTCCGCCACCACCGCTGTCACCGCCGCTGCCGTCGCTGCCTGCACCGCCCGGAAGCCTGGTGCAGGTGCCATTGGGGAGCATCCTCTGCTCGGACCTCCCCCTCCCTGGCTCAGAGCGGCAGGCGCCTGCCACTGCCCGGGCTCGGCATCCCGGCCGGGCTCCCGGCGCGGCGGCTCCGCGGCGCAGGCATGGGGCAGGAGGCGGCTGCCGGAGCCTCTCGCTCCGAGTGCAGCAATTGCTGCTCGTCGGCTGGGAATGATTAATAGGCAGCGGCGCGTCACCAGCTACGAAAAGGAGGAGGGAAAGAGAAAGAAAAAAAAAAAAAAAGGCTGGAGGAGACGCAAGTGGCTGTCCCTCCCAGCCCGCTGTCCCTCCCCGCCCCCCCCCCTTCCCCCCCCCCCTTCCCCCCCCCCCTTTGTTCGCCCCCCCCCCCCCCCTCCCCCCCCCCCTGGTGTTCGCAGCTCCGGCAGCTCCGGAGATGCTGGCCGGCAGCCCGCCCTTGTCCCCACTGCCCTCCCCATTCCGCAGTGCCCCCTCGGCCTCACACTGCTCTCCACTCGGGTACCGTTTCCCGCACCCCGCGCTGTCCCCTCACCCCTCACTGGTCCCGGCCAGCTAGCATCCTCTCCTTCCTCTCGGTTCTGCACTAATCACCTCCATGGTGCCTGGGTCTGGGCCAGGGTCATCCCAGGCAAAGAGACTATCCTTTCTCCTCTAGAAAAAAAAACCTGAATCACGATTAGATGGTCAGGGTTACCTGGGCAGGTGTGCCTCGTACCTACACTGCTGCCGTTACTGCACCATGGGAGTTGCCCACTCCATGGCGCTGGTACCTGGTGTGGCTCTGACTGCAACAGACCACATAACTTTCAACCCTAAGTGCACAGCACTGCCTGAAAATGCCCATTCCTCCTACCACCACTCAGCTCCATACCCCCTACTTTGTCCTGTCACACCACCAGCCTCAGACATCACGCATTAGTAGCATCCAATACTTTGCAGTCTTGCCCTTTTACACATGCTCAGTCCTGAAACATCTTTCCTGTCCTGTTCTAACACTCCAGCACATGTTCTGGCTCTGTCCATGGCACACCAAATAGTGCAGGCACCAGTTTGCACAGGATAGCTCGCCATCACTATTTACATCACAGTGGTGCCAAGACCATCCTAGCTGTCCTGCTATGCAGACACAGCAACCGCTTACTCTTCTGTCGCTCATGTACTGCTTCCACTCACAGAATCACTTCAAGCTCAACCATCATAAGCTGCATCAGCAGTGCAGCAACACCCTTTCTTAAAATTGTACTTGAAACACACACATATCCTTAGGAGAGTTGTATCCACACAGAGTAAGGCTATACACCCTCCTTAGCGCTATGCAATGACTCAAACCATTGACTCTGCCCCATACACTGCTTCTATACATACATAGTTATCACTACATAAATGACTTATGCTACACTTGTACACCCAGAAACTGCTTCTCCACACTGACCCACACCATGCTATTTTGTGCATACCCCCCAATCCTAGACAAATACAGTCATATACACTAATAACTGCTCATATTGTCACCTCTAGACAGCCACAGCTGCTTTACATTCCTCATCTGCAACACCGGTTTAAACATACATGAGCACCAGCAGATAGTCCTAATACTGTGTCTCTATACTTTGGCAAGCAAAGTTTTTTGGTTTTTTTTTTTTTTGTTTGTTTGTTTGTTTTTTATTTTAAATGTATGACTTTCATAAAAACTTATAGAATCATAGAATAGTAAGCTTGGAAGGGACCTCAAGGATCACCTAGTTCCAACCCCCTGCCATAGGCAGGGACACCTCCCACTAGTA
Organism: Ramphastos sulfuratus; assembly: GCA_013399055.1. Lineage (NCBI taxonomy): Eukaryota > Metazoa > Chordata > Aves > Piciformes > Ramphastidae > Ramphastos > Ramphastos sulfuratus. The sequence goes on from WBNM01042930.1 coordinate 60,012, forward strand.
CAGGTCACTCAAGGCCTCATCCACCCTGGCCTTGAACACCTCCAGGGAGGGAGCAGCCACAACCTCCCTGGGCAACCTGTGCCAGTGCCTCACCACCCTCACTGTAAAGAACTTCCTCCTAACATCCAGTCTCAATCTCCCCTCTGCACTATGTCTCTATTCTCTGTAGATGTCATTGTGTACAGTCTATCTTTACATACTTATACATAGCCAGGTAACCAGTTTCCATACACCACCACCACTTGCTCACTCTTTATTAACCAGATGTGGTTGCTCACTAAATACACACACCTCCATACTTGCTCACTCCATCAACACTCCCTTAGCACAGGCATACATACAAAATACTCAGCAATTGCTTATTTTGTTTGCTGTAGCCACTCATATATGCGAGCGAACTAGACCTGTTTGGACAACAAACTGCTTCTTCACATAAACGGTCACTTATGAGCACCACCTACTTTTGTCAAGAACAGCAGGTCCCCATCCACATCAGATAAATACCACAGTGCATATGCTGCTATACACTCCCCACAGCACTGCTATGCTCAGCATCACACATATACCACAGTGCATATGCTGCTATATGCTCCCTACAGCACTGCTACACTCAGCATCGCACATGCATCCTTACAGCCTACTCATTTGCTTTTTACCATGCGTACCCATCACCTCCTACACTTCACACATTTTGTTATCACTGCCTGCCCACCATCACAGTTATGCATATTATCACTGCCCACTACTTTAATATGCAGATACACACAGCATTGCCATCAATTAATTACAATCCATCATCAGGAATTGACTCTCTTTAGCACCACATATATATATCTTCATAATCCTTATCATGACCAACAGCTTTTCCAATACATATATGTAACCTCTCTGGTTGATTTTCCTCATGTCAGTCATCCACCTCCATACATTTAATATATTTAATGATGTATTAAAATAATCCTATTTAACTTTTAGTAATTGCACACAGATTTTATCTCAATGATACTTTGTGACCTTTGAGGAATATATATATGAAGTACAGAAATGTGTTTATTGAGCAGCCTTTGGAAATGATCTTACCATTCTTAGGACCTAGCACCTTTTAGACATAGGCAAGTCTATGGGGCCAAATGGCATAGACCCAAGGGAACTGAGAGACATGATGGAAGTGCTCACCAGGCCACCTTCCAGAATTTACCAGCAGTCCTGTCTAACTGGGGAGGTAGTAGCTGTCTGGAGATCAGTAAATGTAACATCTATCTACAAGATGAACTGGAGGAGGATTCAGTAAACTACAGACCTGTCAATTTGACCTTGCTGCCAGGGAAAGTCATGGGGCAGATCATCTTGAGTGCCATTACTCAGCACATGAAAGGCAACCAGATCATCAGGCCCAGGCAGCATGGGTTCATGAAAGGCATCTTCCACTTGATGTACTTTATCTCCTATGACAAAGTGACCCACATGTTGAATGAGGGAAAGGCTGTGGATGTTGTTTAACTGGACTTTAGTAAAGCATTTGACATTGTCTGCCACAGCATTCTCCTGAAGAAACTGGCTGCTCATGGCTTTGATGGGTGGACACTTTGCTTTCCAAAAAAGTAGGTGGATGGCTGGGCCTAAAGGTTTGTAGTTAACGGAGTTAAATCCACTTGGCAGCTGGTCACAAGTGGTGTCTCCCAGGACTCAGGTTTGGGGCCAGTTCTCTTTAATGTCTTTTATCAATGAGCTGGATGAGGGGATTGAGTAATCCCTCAGTAAATTTGCAGATGACACTAAATTGGCAGGGAGTGTTAATCTGCTTGAGGGTAGGAAGGCTCTGCAGAAGAACCTGGGCAGACTGGATCAGTGAACCAAAGCCAACAGTATGAGATTCAACAAGGCCAAGTGCCGAGTCCTGCACTTGGGTCACAACAACCATCTACAACACTACAGGCTTGGGACAGAATGGCTGGAAATCTGCCAGTAGAGAAAGACCTGGGGGTGCTGCTTGACAACCAGCTGAATATGAACCAGCAGTGTGCCCACGTGGCCAAGAAGGCCATCAGCATCCTGACCTGTATCAGAAATAGCATGATAAAGGAGGTTGCACCTTGGGTACTGTGTTCAGTTTTGGGCCACTCACCACAAGTAAGACATTGAGGTCCTGCAGTGCATCCAGAAAAGGGCAATGAAGCTGCTGAAAGGTCTAGAGAATAGGTCTTAGGAGGAGTGGCTGAGAGAACTGGGGTTGCTTAGTCTAGAGAAAAAGGAGGCTAAGGGGAGATCTTCTTACTATAAGCAAGTTTGAAGATGAGAGGAAATGGTCTCAAGTTGCTCCAGGAGAAGTTTAGATTGGATATTAGAAGAAACTTCTTCACTAAAAGGGTTATCAAACACTGGAATATATTCCTCAGGGAGGTGGCTGAATCTCCACCCCTGGAGGTGTTTAAAAGGTGAATAGATGTGCTGCTGAGAAACATGTTTTAACACCAGACATGGTAGAGTTAGAGAATGGTTGGACTTGATGATCTTAAAGGTCTTAAAAAAAAAAAAATGTACGTTTCTATGACTATTGCTGCATGTGTTTTAGTTAGAGATAGAATCATAGAATGGTTTAGAATCTGAAGTGACCTCAAAGATCATCCAGTTCTGACCTCTCACCGTAGGCAGGGGCACCTCCCACTAGAACTGGTCACTCAAGACCTCATCCAACCTAGTCTTGAACACCTTCAAGGAGGGAGTAGCCACAACCTCCCTGGGCAACCTGTGCCAGTGCCTCACCACCCTCACTGCAAAGAACTTCTTCCTAACATCCAGTTTAAATCTCCCCTCTGCCAGTATAAACCCATTGCCCCTTGTCCTGTCATTACAAGACCTTGTCAATTGTCCATCCCCAGCTTTCCTGTAGGCCCCCTTCAGATACTGGAAAAGCTGATACAAGGTTTCTTCTCTTCTCCAGGCTGCAGAGCCCCAACTCTCTCAGCCTGTCCTCATAACAGAGCTGCTGCAGCCCTCTGAGCATCTTTGTGGCCTCCTCTGGACCTGTTCCAACAGTTTCATGTCCTTCCTGTGCTGGGGGCTCCAGAACTGCACACAGTACTCCAGGTGGGGTCTGACGAGAGCAGAGTAAAGGGGCAGAATCCCCTCCCTCTCCCTGCTGCCCACACTGCTCTTGCTGCAACCCAGAACGTGGTTGGCTGTTTGGGCTGCGCCCACACACTGTCTGCTCATGCTGTGCTTTTCATCAACCAGCACTTGAGGATGTCACACGAATGTCTCTCAGAAAAGTAATCTCTACATTTGTGCTTTTAGATGTTGTATAATCTGATGTGCTAACATCACAGCTTCCAGTATACAAGTGAAAAAAAAAAAATTTAAGTACAACATGCAAAATCTTGCAGTGTGCTGTGTAGCACTGCTGGAATGTCTACAATTATGCAAATCTAGCTGGAGAATAATTTTCCTTAAAATTTATATTCTGGGAGAAGATGAATCAGCTTTCTGTCACTGGTATGAGAAGGAGACTAAGTCAATAGCTGAAAACCCATCAGCAAGGACATCTGGTTGATTGCAGCACTTTAGCCTCTTTGAAAACCTGTTGTTCAGATATAATCCATTTCTCGTTTACGTGAGCATTTGTTTTGAGGGGTATTTAATTATGAAGCATTGATTGAGGGTTTTCCTTCTTTCACATTGTTATAAATTGGCATTTAACAATGTGAATGCTTTCAGATTGCTTTTAATGAACACGGGAACAAGAGGAATTGGTTTTGAAACTATTCATAGTAGTGTCACCACCACAAAATTTCAGTTCTTGTCTGCATTGCCCTCCATCTGCATGGATAGAAGCACACAGTCACTTCTGGAGGTATTTTAGACATTTTATTTATACTTCAGCCCATTTTAATGAATTACTTTGCAATGCTAGCATTCGGCCATGCACTGCACCCGAAAGAGTCAGCAAAAGCTCTTCTGTTGAAATATATCTGGTCTTAGTGTTTCTTACTGCAATGACTCAAAATAAAGTACCTGAAACTCCTGACAAGGTACTAACCTCATTAGGCATCACACACGTTCCTGCTTGATGTGTGTGCCCAGAAAAAAACAAAATGCCATCACAGGCATAATTATAATGAAGTAGCACGTACTACATGTCTTCTTTAGAAGGCTTGGTGGTTTCTGTGTCTTCATTCATTGAGGTTTCCTTCAGGCACAGAAAATTACATTCACAGTAAAGAATGATAAATGTTTTCCAAACAGTAATTGTTTGAATGCCTGTGTAATCAGGCCAGTTTTTCTAACACACTTTGTATGTATGAATTTACTGAGAAATTCTAGCTACTGGTCTTTACCAACACTCAGTTACCCATTGATTGTGATTAAAAAACATATATTCATAGAATTATAGAATCATAGAATGGTAAGGTTGGAAGGGACCTCAAGGATCATCTAGTTCCAACCCCCTGCCATAGGCAGGGACACCTCCCACTAGCACAGGTCACTCAAGGACTCCTCCAACCTGGCCTTGAACACCTCCAGGGAGGGAGCAGCCACAACCTCCCTGGGAAACCTGTGCCAGTGTCTCACTACCCTCACTGCAAAGAACTTCCTCCTAACATCCAGTTTCAATCTCCCCTCTGNTCTAGCAAGTTGACTGTGCCACACAGCTTGGTGCCATCTGCAGACTTGCTGAGGGTGCACTGATTCCTCTGTCCACATCACTGACAAAGATGTTAAACAGCACTGGTCCCAGCACTGACCCCTGAGGGACTCCACTTGGCACTGGTCTCCAGGTGGATATTGTGCCCTTGATCACCACTCTCTGCGTGTGACCATCCAGCCAATTCCTTATCCAGCAAATGGGCCATAACCTCAGTGACTTGATAGCTTAGTCATATTTGATCAGAAATAGTGCATTTTATTATCCCAGTGATCCCAACCTCATGAAAGAATCAAAATAAAAATATCCTTTAAAGCAGAAATTCTGATATAAACCAAGTCTAATTTGGGAAAATGTTTAGACATTGTGTTTTTGTTACAATTTGTTCTTTTACCCAAGGAATTTGATGTAAAGGGTAGGCCAGAGGTCTTAGTCTGTGTTTGTAATCAACCCATCACAAAACGGGGAAGGGCAACCTGATGTTCTGAACATATCCTTCAGGCTGCCCTAAGACATATGCAGATCCTTTTCAATGCTGTGTTATTGTATCAACACCTACCTTCCCTGGAAGGGTGAAAAAATAATTACCTTCCCCAGATTCTTAGTTCTAGGTCATACCAGGATATCTATGACTAAGGCTTGCTCATGCCTAGAGTTTGAGTTGAGGTTAGGAGAAACACAAAGCTTGTAGATCCAGGTGCAGTGGGGATGCAAGGGACAGGGCCAGAGGCGAAGGAAGCTGTACAGTGAGCACTGAACATATTTATTCCTCTGGGACAATCCCCGTGCCTAGGCTTATATTTAAGGTCAAGAGAGACAAAGCCAACAGCCTCAACTGAAAGGGATTGAAAAAGAACTTAAAAGCTGCATAAGGTAGAGGAAGACTCTACAGATGCTATCCCCTAATGACATTTGCCTCTGGGCCATAGGCTGGGATCTCTGGATATGGTGCAATCTATGGCTACTCTTACCTAACTCTTGGATTACAGTTAGAAGAGAGGCAAAGCCAAGAGCTTGAAGGGAGCTGAATTTTAAGAGAGCCTGACAAACAGTGAGAGGAGAACTTCACAACTTTTTCTCCTGTGCCCACATTTTCCTCAGGGACATGGCTTTGGTGTCAGCATAAGGTTGCACCTTAGTGTTGGAATTCTATGAGGCAAAGCTCAGAGCTCCAGCTGATGAGGCACTCACCACTCTGATATCAGGAGCTCAGTCCTTAATTTCTTTCCCACAATTGGATGCTAGCCCAATCAACTCCATCTGAAGTATTTGAGGCAAGAAAGGAAGTGGCAATTAGAAACAGCCTTCTGATGAACGCTTCTGGCATCAAGGGAAGGCTGACTCTCAAAATCTCCCACCTGAAAAACCACTACAAACAACCTACAAGGCAAAAGATACATTTTCTGTCAGTCAAGGTGTATTTTGTGTAGACTGTTGTGAACCTATAGTAATTTATTAACTATTTCAAATGCAGGAAAATAGATGAACAGCTTTCATCAGTATCTTTCAACTTTTCAGCTTGACAGTGATGTGGTAGCCTGTGAAACTGCTCTGAGTTGTATACTTTGTGAACCTTCAGCAAATTCAGAAGAGTTTTCGTAGGCTGAGTCATTTCAGTGAGGTCCTACCGACTGATCCAGTGAAGTGTTTCCTATTCCAAGTGTAGACACCCTGTGCATCATTCAAGCCAAATGTTTCATAAATCTTATTGAGAAATTAATGAGTGGATGCTGTTTGACAACCATTCACTTCTACAGACCAGCAAAATATGATGTGGTTTGGGTAAGCAGTTGAATTGTAATCTGTCATAGTTTCGTTAAAAATCATTCGGTACCCATTTCAATTGCATGTTTTGGGATCTGTTTGGATCCTTGGATCTGTTTGTGAAAGGATTTGTTGTTAACATCTACGTCTTTATCAAGTTTTCACCAAATCATTTGTGATGGTTTGGGAGTTCCCTGAACCTCCACACTTCCCAGACTAGACTCAGCCAGCTGGAAGTTAAGGACCGAAGCTCTATTTACAGCTTAGCACAATATACAAGCAGAGACATACACAATAGACAGGAATAGTTACAAGTTAAAGGTAATACAGAAACGCAATCCCTCTCCCAGAAATCAGAGTCCCCAGGAGGGGCTCCCAACCACCCTTCCACCTTCTTCCCACCCCTCTACCTTACTCCAGGGTTTGCCTTATGCACAAGGTGAGTTTGGAGGATGGGCCAGGGGGGTTAGAAGCAGAGTGGTTAGTTAGGTTACTCAGCAGAGAGGAGAAGACACACTGGCTCCCAGAGAGACCAAGAGACTCTGTGTTACCTATGTTTGTGTTCTTGTTCTTATACATCTCAGCAAGCCTATGAGTGAAGCAGACATCACCATTGTTTGCTTTTCACAGCCTATAATCTAATTCTTTTCATTAAAATATTCCAATTAGCCTCAAACCAGCACAGAAGTCATACATTTTTTATGATCTTCTGACTAAGAGAGAAAATTTTGGGCCACTTAAACAACTCAGACATCAATGCTATTCTTGCTTCGTGCCTGATACCACAGTATGTGCTGTGAGATATTAACTTTTCATTAGAATGTCTACATATCTTGATATAGCTGTGGTATCTTAGATGCCATGGTTCTGGTTTTCAGTTTACTTTTAGCAGAATGCCTAAATGTTACATCAGCTTTAGTTATGGTTGAAAAAAGCACTGCAAATAGACAGATGGAAGTGACTTATTATAATGGCATGTTAAAAAGCATTTTCTCCTAAAAGGAAAATTTTGTTATTTGAACTTTCCAGTTAATTGAGAAATTAACATCCATTCTGTAAAAACAGATGTTTTAAACCATATTCATCAGAGAAAATCAAGCTGTTGCTTACTGAACACATAAATGATTCTTTCTCTCTTGATCCAGATGCGTTTATTTCAGACCTAGCTGCTGAAGATATTAAAATCAGATAGCTGACAAAAGCTGCACTATCCTGCAATTCTTCTAACTTCATCACATTTTCCACTACAGTAGTTGATAACTGACACAGAGTACTATTCCTGACATCAATTATCTTGTAGAGTCATTCCGCAAACTGCTCTGTGCCCACTAATTTTTTTTTTTTCAGGAGAGCTGAGGGCTAAACACATGTGCTGACAGCACACTCCCCAGTTTCTCAAGAGCAAGGCCACTGCCCCAGCAAGGAGGGTAAGGCATAGTGGCAGATTCTGATCTCAGACACACTTTTCCAAATCTGATTAATTCTGCTGACTTGTAATTAATCAGATTTGTATCGATGTATTGCTGGTTAGAACATTAGTTTTCAATCCTTGCCTCCCATCAGAAAATGTCTTGGTGTCAGCAACAGTAGATGCATTTGAAATGCTACTGAGTATGTTTTGACTGAAAACATAGCTGAGTACAAACTGTATTTAGGATATTTCCATCATGCCTGGTCAAAACCTGTGCGGTGGGTTGAGAAATTACCCCCCAGATAAAATTTACCAGACTAGCTCAGACAGCTTGGAGGTAAGATAAAGCTGTATTTTACAGCAAGCTAAATTTACAAGCACAATTACAAAATAGATTTACATTTATTTACACTTATATACAATTAGTTACAATTTAAAAATAATACAGAAATCCAATCCTTCCCCACCCTGGACAAAGAAAGCCCAAAAGGGGCCAATGCCACCTTCTTATTTCCACCCCCCACCCAGATAGAAAATCAGCAAGATCTCACATGTGATCTGGTCAGCCAAGGTTAGTATTCAGTCATGCACAGAGGAGCAGTGAAGGATGTGAAAACCAGAAGGCAAAGGGAACAAAAAGTGAGAAATTGTTTATATATTGTCAGCAAACCAATGAATGATATTGATTTTATCATTATTATTCTTTTACATCTAGTGCCTGCTCTTTCATTCTATATTCAAAAGAATGCCCAGAAAGTTCCTCTCACTCCTTTATAATTTAGAACCAAAATAGAGTGTTAGCTCTTAAACTGCTACAACCTGCCTGGAGCAGGGCAGATAGTTGTACATAAAACCTCGTTACTGCTTGATTAGCTTGAATGTTTGGGGGGGGGACGGGGGGTGGATGAGGAAGTTATATGCGTTGTTTTAGGTGGAGAAGTCATGCTCCCCTATCAATACTACCTTATTCTATTCTAGAATGTGTATTCCAACACAATAACCTGCTGGTTTCAAACAGCAAGACAACTAGTCTCACCACTTAGGAGGGCATAAGCCAGATGAGTACTTAGAGCAGGAAAATTGCATGCTTGCTTTTTTATTTGGGAGTGGGATGATCTTCCAAGGGGGAATGTCTTCATCTAGTGAGAAGTGCCATATTTCTACTGACTTTGCTGAATGTAGGTCATTATGTTCATAGAATCATAGAATCATAGAATGGTAAGGGTGGAAGGGACCTCAAGGATCATCTAGTTTCACCCCCCTGCCATAGGCAGGGACACCTCCCACTAGTACAGGTCACTCAAGGCCTCATTCAACCTGGCCTTGAACCCCTCCAGGGAGGGAGCAGCCACAACCTCCCTGGGCAACCTGTGCCAGTGTCTCACCACCCTCACTGTGAAGAACTTCCTCCTAACATCCAGTCTAAATCTCCCCTTTGCCAGTTCAAACCCATTGCCCCTTGTCCTGTCATTGCAAGACCTTGTCAATAGTCCCTCCCCAGCCTTCCTGCAGGCCCCCTTCAGATGCTGGAAAAGCTGCTACAAAGTTTCTTCTCTTCTCCAGGCTGCAGAGCCCCAGCTCTCTCAACCTGTCCTCATAGCAGAGCTGCTGCAGCCCTCTGATCATCTTTGTGGCCTCCTCTGGACCTGCTCCAACAGTTGCATGTCCTTCCTGTGCTGGGGGCTCCAGAACTGCACACAGTACTCCAGGTGGGGTCTGATGAGAGCAGAGTAAAGGTGCAGAATCCCCTTCCTTGCCCTGCTGGCCATGCTGTTCTTGCTGCAGCCCAGGACTCGGTTGCTGTCTGGGCTGCACTCACACTGCAGCCTCATGTTTGCTTTTCATCAAGCCAGACTGAGCCTTGCCTCTGACATTTCACAGAGGTACATATGCCATCCCAGGACAGAATATTTATGACTCAGTTGCTAGCCACTTTTACAGCATAACTGAATAGACAGGACCTCAGTATGTTTATTCAAAGGAAAAAAAGTATGGAGCTTTGATTTGATGCCTACAGATATATCACTGGCATCTGAAAGCATCCAGATTTGAGATTACAACATTGGTGTCAGAACTAATTTCACCTGAAATTTTGTCTCCTTGGCAAGACTTGTACAATTTTAGATGTATGCCTTGAAGAGAGTTGCTTTTTTTTTTTTTTAATATATATAACATTTAGAAACTTAGCCAGCCTGAAAAAACTTTATTAAACAGTTAAATAGCTGCTGGTTTGCAATTTATACCTATCTGCTATCTTGCTCCCAGTCAAAATCTTTCTCTGCAGTTCTAAGTACAGAGATTTTTCCTGCAGAGAGATAGTGTATTCTTCAGAGAAACAGTCATGAAACTTCCACAGGCATTTGAGATGGATTAATTTTTTAGCTTTGCATTTAGCCCTTATGAAACTGCAGCACATCAAGATGCTTGGTACGTATCACTGTGTTTAAATGAAAGAATTGGAAATTATTAATTTAGGCCTGACAAGAATGATCTCAAATGACACATTGTGAAAAGTGTACCGAAGTGTAGCTCTGCAGGACAAAATGCCTCAAATTACATATGGATAAATGGGGCAAAATCCTGCTGAAACCAAGAGGGGCTTCACCTATTGCCCCTGAAGAAAATTTTGCATAAACTATTCTGCAGAATAGAGTTGCTTTTACCTATTATAATTTTACTGTAAGAGATAATGATGAGAGGAACACTTGTTAACATTGCCACTGTCAAATGGAAATGTCAGAAACTGCTTTTGAATGACAAGATTGCAATTTATTCATCCATTTTATTATAATCCCAGTGTCAAGTGTGTTGTGTAACTATCATTACAATCCTGTGAAAGATTCTTCACAATTTTTAATGCTCTGCTTGTTCTCACTTCTTTCTAAATGTTGTTATCATTTTACTTGTTTAGCATGGTGAAGAGGAGGCTCAGGGGAGACCTTATTGCTGTCTACAACTACCTGAAAGGTGGTTGTGGCCAGCAGGAGGTTGCTTTCTTCTCTCAGGCAACCAGCACCAGAACAAGAGGACACAGTCTCAAGCTGTGCCAGGGGAAGTTTAGGCTGGAGGTGAGGAGAAAGTTCTTCACTGAGAGAGTCATTCCCCACTGGAATGGGCTGCCCAGGGAGGTGGTGGAGTCACCGTCCCTGGAGGTGTTCAAGGCAGGTTCGGACGTGGCACTTGGTGCCATGGTCTAGTCTTGAGGTCTGTGGTAATGGGTTGGACTTGATGATCTTTGAGGTCTCTTCCAACCTTGCTTATACTGTGATACTGTGATACTGTGATACTGTGATACTTATTCCCTGCCTTGTAATCTTTGGGGTCTCGGAATTGTTTCATGTGGTGCAAGGGACTCGCTGTAAATTGTGTTTTGAAGAACTGCTTAAGCTTTAAACAACTGTATCCATCCAAGTTACAAAAGAATCAGATTTTTTCCATCATTCAAGCACAGATTGGAACTGCATTCAAAGAACATGCAATGACATTGAAAAATCTGGGGCTTGGGAAATGTCTGTAAAAGTGAAATTTCCCAACAATCTGACGAATGGAGCTCCTTGAACTATTTAATGAATGATTTAAACACAGGCACCCATGACATTTATGACTCTCATTGTGTTGGGTTGTGATGATCCATCATCAAGCACAAGCAACTGCCAAGTAATTACAGAATCATAGAACAATAAGGTTGGAAGTGACCTCAAAGATCATCTAGTTCCAATCCCCTGCCATAGGCAGGGAGACCTCCCACTAGGATAGGTCACCAAAGTTAGTTGAGGAAAACTGTTAGGTCTTGTCTTGTAGTGAAGGCAGATACTTCCCAAAGGCAGATACTGTTGTCTGGTGCTTTGTCCAACCTAGTTTTGAAGTGGTTGTTACAAGCCTTCATCAGCCTCTTGACAGTAATTGTTACTTCTAAATGTATGCTGATTGGATACTGTTTGCCAGTATTTTGGCATTCAGAGAATAAATAATGCACTAAATATATGAGTAAAATGAGGGGGTGATCAATTATGAAGGAGAGTGGCTGGAGAGAAAAAGAGGTGCTGTTTGCATGCAAATAACTTTAAATCACAGAATCACAGAAAATGTTCAGTTGGGAGAGACCTCAAAGATCATCCAGTCCAACCCTTGACCCAGCACTGAATGGTCAATACTGAACCATATCCCTAAGTGCCAGGTGCATCCACTGCTTAAACACCTTCAAGGACAGTGACTCCACCACTGCCCTTGGCAAACCATTCCAATGTTTGAAAACCCTCTCTGTAACCCTCTCTGTGAAAAAAAATTTCCTAAAATCCATCTTGAACCTCCCCTGGCACAGCTTGAAACCTTTTTTTCAAGTGCTGTTGCCAAGGAGAAGAGGCTGTCTCCTCCTTGATCCAACTCTTCAGGTAGTTGTAGACAGCAATGAGGTCTCCTCTCAGCCTCCTCTTCTCCAGGCTGAACAACCCCAACTCCCTCAGATGCTCCCCGTAGGCCCTGTGCTCCAGTCCTTTCATGAGCCTCATTGTCCTTCTTTGGACATGCTCCAGCACCTCAAAAACCCTCTTGTAGTGAGGGACCCAAAACCAAACACAACACTCAGAGTGTGGCCTCACCAGTGCTGCGTAGAGGGGGTGATCCCCTTCCTCTCTGCTGGCCACTGTGTTTCTAAGACAAGGATATGATTGCTAAAAGTGAAGTAAATTTATAAGATTGTATGATACCCAGTTAAATGTTATTGCTTATTTCATCTGGCTTGTAGAAAGAGTTCTCAATATGTGACTTTTTATTTAAAGATCATATGAATAAATTACAGAGATCTTCCTGATGGATAACTTAGGGGCCTTCTGAAACATATTCATGCAGCATAGAATCATTTAATTCGCAGTCCATCCTGTTAAAAATTGATGTCTCATCATAATGTGGCATGTAATTGCTTCTTTTTACTTGAGAGCAATGGGAAGTGTGATGGTTTGGGAGTTCCCTGCCCCCCCACACTTTGTAACATGACCCAGACTAGAACTCAGCCAGCTGGAAGTTAAGAGATGAAGCTCTATTTACAGCTTAGCACAATGTACAAGCAGATAGATACACTACATACAGGAATATTTACAGAAATATACAAGGTAAAGGTAATACAGAAACACAACACCCCTCCCAGAAATCAGAGACCTCAGGAGGGGCTCCCAACCACCCTTCCACCTTCTCCCCACCCCTATACCTTACCCCAAGGTTTGCCTTATGCGCAAGGTGAGTTTGGAGGATTGGCATGGGGGGTTAGAAGGAAAGTGGTTAGTGAAATTACTCAACAGAGAGAAGGAAGCCAGAAGCTGCTAACAGCCTGATGCACGACTGTGTTATCTATGTTTATGTTCTTATTCTTATACATCTCAGCAAGCCTATGAGTGAAGTAGACATCACCATTGTTT
>WBNM01042930.1:73874-107803 GCA_013399055.1 Ramphastos sulfuratus
CCAGGGACGGTGACTCCACCACCTCCCTGGGCAGCCCATTCCAGTGGGGAATGACTCTCTCAGTGAAGAACTTTCTCCTCACCTCCAGCCTAAACTTCCCCTGGCACAGCTTGAGACTGTGACCTCTTGTTCTGGTGCTGGTTGCCTGAGAGAAGAAAGCAACCTCCTGCTGGCCACAACCACCCTTCAGGTAGTTGTAGACAGCAAGAAGGTCTCCCCTGAGCCTCCTCTTCACCAGGCTAAACAATCCCAGCTCCCTCAGCCTCTCCTCATAGGGCTTGTGCTTGAGGCCTCTCACCAGCCTCATTGCCCTTCTCTGGACACGTTCAATTACCTTAATGTCCTTCTTAAATTGAGGGGCCCAGAACTGGACACAGTACTCAAGGTGTGGCCTAAGCAGTGCAGAGTACAGGGGGAGAATGACCTCCCTGCTCCTGCTGGCCACACTATTCCTGATGCAATATCTTAAATATAACACACAAATAAAAACTCAAGGTATGAAATAATGGAAAATCAATTATGAATACATAGTTTTCACCATATCTAAATATATTTAACTTAAAAGGGATGTACTGTCATGTGTTTTATAGGGAAAATATTAAGGAAAAATTACTCCACAGATTCTAAAACTGTGCAAATAGAATGAAAAGAGGATGACCTGGAGATATGAAACTTGTAAATATTACCATTAACTTCAAAGGGCAAACCTAAAACTCCCACTCCAGAAGAAGTGATATCTTACTGTGTACAGGTGTCTAGTTCTTAAATTTTCTTATGATTTTTATTCTTCTTTAAAATCTGAAGATAAATTTAAGCAGAGAAATTTTTCAGTGAGGAACTTCAGTTTCTGCTCATTTAGGATGCAGTGGAAGCAGGATGAAGTACTTGATGAAAATTTTTTAAATACCCAATGCCTATGATACTGAAGTATAGCTAAACATCAAAGCTCATCAGTCTTTGAATATGATTCAAAGTGCATCTAGTGAAAAAAAATATATAATTCTTATTACAGGAATTTTTCATTGAGCTCTTGCACTGGAAAACTATCCTGAGGATGGTGCTGAATGTTATGCTTAGTTATTTATCTTCCTGTAGCATCCAATCTCACTTGAACAAAATCTCTTCTTGGTTACATCTTTTATTTAGGTATGCAAATGATTGTCTGGAAGTTATGCAGCTTACAAACACGAGGAAAAGGTGTCAAAGTATATCATAGAATCATAGAATGGTAAGGTTGGAAGGGACTTCAAAGGTCATCTAGTTCTAACTCCCTGCCATAGGCAGGGACACCTCCCACTAGAACAGGTCACACAAGACCTCATCCAACATGGCCTTGAACACCTCCAGGGAGGGAGCAGCCACAACCTCCCTGGGCAACCTCTGCCAGTGTCTCACCACCCTCACTGCAAACAACTTCCTCCTAACATCCAGTCTAAATCTCCCCTCTGCCAGTTCAANCAGGACCTTACACTTGGCCTTGTTGAATGTCATGAGGTTGGCCTGGGCCCACCTCTGCAGCCTGTCCAGATCCCTCTGGATGGATCCCTGCCCTCTAGCAAGTTGACTGTGCCACACAGCTTGGTGTCATCTGCAAACTTGCTGAGGGTGCACTGATTCCTCTGTCCATGTCACTGACAAAGATGTCAAACAGCACTGGTGCCAGCACTGACCCCTGAGGGACACCACTTGTCACTGGTCTCCAAGTGGACATTGTGCCCTTGATCACCACTCTCTGTGTGTGACCATCCAGCCAGTTCCTTATCCAGTGAATACTCCCCCCATCAAGTTCATGTCTTTCCAGTTTTGTGACCAAGATGCCATGTGGGACAGCATCAAATGCCTTACTCATGTCCAGGTAGATACCATCAGTTGCCCTTCACTTGTCCACTGTCTCTGTGACTTCAAAAAAAGCCACCAAATGAGTCAGGCATGACTTGCCCTTGGTGAAGCCATTGCTGATTACCACCAATCACCTCTGCTTTGTTTTCCATTTACCTTAGCAGAGCTTTCAGGAGGATCTGCTCCATGATCTTGATGTAACATGTTATTTTATATATATATATATTGCAGTGAGCAAATTAAGCCAGAGAAAGTATGATTGAGAAAATATCACAACGCAATTGCAAACATTTTCACTCTCAAATCCCACTCCAATTAAGATACTTGATGTAGTCCCTAATGGCATAACATGCAGTAAAATAGAGGGTAATCCCTTCCAGACTGACACCATCAAAGATTTTTTTTTTTCAGTTTAATCTTGTGTATTTTATTAAGTTGGAGGCCTTCTGTTTAATTTTCTAAGTGATCACGAAAAAAAAAAAGACAGAGGCCAGGTTTTGGGTTGGTTTGTTTTTAAAACAGAGCTTAATAGCCTAAAATGTTGCAAAGTTAAAAATATAGTTAACTAAATACAGTTGTAAAACAGAGTTATTGCTTGGTACCTTAGGAAAAATTCCACCTCTTAATAAACAAAGGGAAAAATCCAAATAATACCAACAATAAATAACTTCAGGTGATAACCTGTCTTCTGAGTTGAAACCTGGCCTCATGCAGATGCTCCAAGAGTAAACTCTGCAATAATTCAACACCTGCAGTGATTCTTCCTGTACTGAAAGACCACCTGGAGTCCAGAGACTGTGAAGCAACAAAATGTGTAGTGGTTTGTTACACATATGTTCACATCACTGCCTCTTAGTGTGGACAAGGGTCAAAGGGAATCTTTGTGTAGGCTGAAAACTCATCTGCCTGTCTTGAGTGAAGTCATTTCCACAGTTTGCCCAAGGTAAATGTCCATCTCTGTCCATAATTTTCATCTCTATTTAAAATCTAAATGATTTTTTTTAATTACTCATGCATGCATATATTTTGTTGTTGTTGTTGGCACAAGAAACACAAACTGTTGCTCTCTTCCTTCATGCCATCTACTATCTGCTACCAGATTATTTATCCAGTTGGTGTGATTTTCAGACAGGAAAGGGATTTTGAGATATTCAGGTTTGTCTGAAGGAGAAGATGACGAGGGGAAGGGCATGAAGCAGGTGAGGATGGTAAATGGCTGTCTCATCTCTGTGTCACGATCAGTAATGCACCTCATGTCATCCCATCACCTTAGAATGAATGCTGAGTGTAATAATATACAAATAAAACATAGGAGAGAGCTTTTTAGTGTATGTGTTTGGTTACAAGGTGTTCAGACTTGAGCTCTTGAATTAACGAGAGTGCATGCAAAGAAAATAAGGGATGTTAAGGGTAACATCCATGCTTACCTTCCTATATTAATCATAACAACTCACAGACTTTCCATCTCCTTTCAGACCTTATTATCCTTTGGTAGTGAGAGAAAGCCTGCATTCTTCCATTCCGTTTCCCCCCAACTTTGAAAGCTTCAGAGCATCATTCTGTCAGTCTCTTTGTGAGCCATGCTGGGAGGATTCCTTCTGCCCCTGCCCTTGTCTCTCTCCCTCTCTTTTCTCTTTCTCCTACCCACCCTTGTTGGCTGAAGCCAGACCCATTTTAATAGCCTCTTTCGCTTTATCAGCATTTGCTAACACTTGCAAAAACTGTTATCTGATGCCTGGTACTCTTTAGCAAGTGGTACAGACCATTAACTGTAGATACACAGAGTGAAAGACTTAGTGCTGAGGTCTGGATGTCACATTGCAGGTGATTTTAAATTCTAGACTGGCACAAATCTGCTCCACGGATTTAGTGCCTGTTTGTGGTGGCAGTGCCTTAAACGTGCTCCTGGAGCACGCATTCAGTTTCCTCACTTAGACACCACCAAATAAATCAAAGAAGACTGAAGACTGAAGAGTGATATTAGGAGATACATTTGAAAAATCCAGCTTGAAGCACCGCTTTAGACCTAACACCCTGAGAGCTTTGTTATGGTATTTCATGCACCACTTCCCTCAGCATGATGAATGGATTTTTAAAGGTGACTCTGTTTTTTATATATGCAGAATGCTACTTTGAGCAGGAAGTTTGTTAGCAAACAAACCCTCTCTGTTTCCCTCAGTCTTGGAGGGCAGAAGGGCTCTGCAGCAGGACCTTGAGCACCTGGACAAATGGGCAGAGTCCAAGGGGATGGCTTTCAACAAGTCCAAGTGCCAGGTGCTGCACTTTGGCCACAACAACCCCATGCAGAGCTACAGGCTGGGGTCGGAGTGGCTGGAGAGCAGCCAAACAGAAAGTTATCTGGGGGTGCTGATTGACACCCGCCTAAACATGAGCCAGCAGTGTGCCCAGGTGGCCAAGAAGGCCAATGGCATCCTGGCCTGCATCAGGAATAGTGTGGCCAGCAGGAGCAGGGAGGTCATTCTCCCCCTGTACTCTGCACTGGTTAGGCCACACCTTGAGTACTGTGTCCAGTTCTGGGCCCCTCAATTTAAGAAGGACATTGAGGTGCTTGAGCGTGTCCAGAGAAGGGCAACGAGGCTGGTGAGAGGCCTCGAGCACAAGCCCTATGAGGAGAGGCTGAGGGAGCTGGGATTGTTTAGCCTGGTGAAGAGGAGGCTCAGGGGAGACCTTATTGCTGTCTACAACTACCTGAAGGGTGGTTGTGGCCAGCAGGAGGTTGCTTTCTTCTCTCAGGCAACCAGCACCAGAACAAGAGGACACAGTCTCAAGCTGTGCCAGGGGAAGTTTAGGCTGGAGGTGAGGAGAAAGTTCTTCACTGAGAGAGTCATTCCCCACTGGAATGGGCTGCCCAGGGAGGTGGTGGAGTCACCGTCCCTGGAGGTGTTCAAGGCAGGTTTGGACGTGGCACTTGGTGCCATGGTCTAGTCTTGAGGTCTGTGGTAGTGGGTTGGACTTGATGATCTTTGAGGTCTCTTCCAACCTTGCTATACTGTCATACTGTGATACTGTGAAATACTGTGTGCTGAGGAAAATTGTACACCGCCGCTCAGATTTAGTTTCTTTTGCTTCTGTCTGCTTTCCTGTTTTGCTGTCATCCTGTGCATCTCTTCTGGAGCATTTTGTATCATTCCCTTTTCCAAGCAGTCTGTGGGGTTTGTACTGTTGAACCTGATGAGTTATAGGTCAAAATATACATTTAACATGTTTCTTGTCCTGTGAAACCTGCTTGTCCATAGGGCACTGTGCTGGTTTGAGGCTAATTGGAATATTTTAATGAAAAAAAAAAGATTATAGGCTGTGAAAAGAAAACAATGGTGATGTCTACTTCACTCATAGGCTTGCTGAGATGTATAAAAACAAGGACACAAATGTAGATAAGAGAGAGAGCCTCTGTCTCTCTGGGAGCTGGTGTGTCTTCTCCTTTCTGCTGTGCAGCCTAACTAATCACTCTACTTCTAACCCCTCCCTTGCCAATCCTCCAAACTCACCTTGTATGTAAGGTAGACCCTGAGGTAAGGTAGAGGGGTGGTTGAGAGCCCTTCCTGGGGACTCTGATTTCTGGGAGGGGGATTGTGTTTCTGTATTACCTTTAACTTGTATATTTCTGTAAATATTCCTGTCTGTTGTGTATATCTCTGCTTGTGTATTGTGCTAAGCTGTAAACAGAGCTTCAGTCCTTAACTTCCAGCCAGCTGAGTCTAGTCTGGGTGATTTTACAAAGAGTGGGAGAGCAGGTAACTCCCAAACCATCACAGGTGCTATGCCCTTATTTTCCCCAAATGTCTGTGTTACTGCAGTTCCTGAGACGAAACAGAACAACAACTGAGAATAATAAGAACTATGCAGTAAATCAGCAGATGTAGGAATAGTCTACAAAATTTTTCACTCTCTGAA
Organism: Ramphastos sulfuratus; assembly: GCA_013399055.1. NCBI lineage: Eukaryota > Metazoa > Chordata > Aves > Piciformes > Ramphastidae > Ramphastos > Ramphastos sulfuratus. Next base: position 79,629 of record WBNM01042930.1, read on the forward strand.
TGAATAATAGTCATTGTAACTGCAGTGGCTGGGAGTTGACCCCTGGGTGTTGTTTAGGCACTTAATTCCCAACAGGGTAGTTGCTTAACCTGTGGGAATGCCAGCTGTGTCAGCCTGTATTTTAATATCTGGCAGTTCCTGCTCTCAGCTGGTATCTAATCCTGCTACCAGACTCTTAATGTCTAGGGAAAACCAAAAGCCTGGACCGTGAGAGCAAAAATCTTTTTCCATGTGTTTTGCAGGCATGGTCAAGACAAAATTTTCCCTGGAGCAGAGACACCATCAGAGCAACATAGACGAGAGCTGGGAAACAGTTCTGGTTTATAAAATGCAAACAGACACCAGTCATACCCAGATCCCACTTACTCTTTCATTTTGTGGCTTTTCAGGATTCCCACAGAGACTGACATGCAAGAGCTGGGGAATACACTATTATCTCTTACAAAATGGCTAAAAGATGTTAAGTGTTTTAAAGTACTTGAGATGTATGACATGCTGGGCCAGCTACGGTAAAACTTCACTCAATTACGTGAAACCAGGATTTTATTTGGGGAAGACTGTGTAGGATAAATAAATAACTCAGCATTCACTATACTGATGGAAATACACACATCAAATTGTGCCAGCAATGATTATCAGGTAATACAGCAGTGCCTATAAAGATGAACATATTTAGTGAGATTAGAAAGAATATAGATGATGTATGGTACATTACAGCTCTTCTAGCTTCCATAAACTGAACAGCTGTCTGTAAATATGGAAAAAATAGATGGAGATATTTCTTAACTAGATTATAGCATTAACAGTGGTAAAAAGAGCAAGTGTATGTGTAGTTCTTTCCTATTTGTATAATGACATTAATTTCTGGAACAGTTACAGGTAACAGTGACCTGGATCCTGGTGGCCAGATAGAAAAAAAATGTTCTGAGATCTTTTTCTCCTTGATAGTAACTGTAAATTAAAGATGCCAAACTCATAGAATGGTAAGGTTGGAAGGGACCTCAAAAATCATCTAGTTCCAGCCCCCTGCCATAGGCAGGGACACCTCCCACTAGTACAGGTCACTCAAGGCCTCGTCCAACCTGACCTTGAACACCTCCAGGGAGGGAGCAGCCACAACCTCCCTGGGCAACCTGTGCCAGTGTCTCACCACCCTCACTGCAAACAACTTCCTCCTAACATGCAGTCTAAATCTCCCCTCTGCCAGTTTAAACCCATTGCCCCTTGTCCTGTCATTGCAAGACCTTATAAATATTCCCTCCCCAGCCTTCCTGTAGGCCCCCTTCAGATACTGGAAGGCTACTCTAAGGTCTCCTGGAAGCCTTCTCTTCTCCAGGCTGCAGAGCCCCAACTCTCATAGCCTGTCCTTATAGCAGAGCTGCTGCAGCCCTCTGAGCATCTCATGACCATTATCATGCTGTGGGATAGACAATTATTTTCAGATTTATGGATCTGAGTTTATCATCCAGGGAGGATTTTTTTTTTAACAGTAACTACAGAAGAACAGGGAGAGGATTTCCTGAAGGCATTTCTTGGAATTGTTTTCTTTTTTAATATTTTTCATTTATTTCCTTCTGTCACTGATGCCTCTTACCCATATCAGCATTTATATTGCCATCTTCCTGGACCTTTTGTATCCCCTAATGCCACAGAAGGTGATCTGAAACAGATTTTGAATGTTTAGCTTGAATATTGTTTGAGGAATTGGTCCTTTTGAAATAAGTATTTGGCCCCCTGATTCTCAAATTAGGCCTTCCAGAAAAAACTACAAGCAAATGTTCATTATTGCCTGTGCATCATAAAAAACCTTTGCTCACCACTTGCCCTGGCTTTGACGTTATGCTCATTAGCAAATTTCATTGCAGGTTCAGGGTGTAATTGAACAGGAACAATTCTACTGCCTTCAGTCAAAGCATTATGAGACTGACTTTCTGATGTGGGAAGGAAAATAAACATGGCAATTGTGAGGACTGCTAACATTTATATGATGTGATCTTTTAAAAGTTTTTCTCATATCATCTCAAGAAAAATAACAACCCTCCCACAAAATAGGTACAAAATAGATTCTGGAGACCATCACAGAAAACCTGTCTCATCCTTTAATTTCTCAGAAGCTGCTAACACCCACGTTGCCAAAAATTGTGCATGAAACCTATGTTATTTGGATTCTATTTTAAGGAATAGATCAGTAGTTTGAAGATGCAGCATCACTGTTTCAAGACATATGAATCTGTGAAGAAATAACTGTCTTCAGTCACATCAACGTGAGCTATGTATTGATTAATGAGTCAGATGGCTGCTGAATAGTGACTGACACCAGAGGCAAGTCAGTACTTAACATCCTAATGGAGAAGTTCTTGTGGAGCATCTGTAGCTTCACAGGCCTATCTAAGCTCTCCAGTTTGGTCCTAATCTTTGTCTACTCTTCTAACATCACAGGGCTGAAGACTTACTAAAATACGCAGTCGACTTTGTTCCAGGTCTGGCTAAATAGAGTTCATTGTAAAGCAATGCTGTTTCTTTCTGCAGCTATGCAGAGACCCAGTGAATATATCTGGGCGCTCCTTTACCAGGGCCCAAGCTTCCTGCTCAGGACATTTCAGCAGTTATAACACATGAGCTTCCCAGTCATCTGTGAGCTTCCCATGCTTTAGTAATTTATATTTTCTCCATTTGGAGTCCGGATACAAGCAAAGAACATGACCAAATAGGTCTGAGGACAGCCATTCCTCATTTGTTGAGACTGTTTCCTTGAAGGCAAGAATAATGTGGGTCCTCTCATCACCAAAGCTGACCAGAAGTTCTAGATACTTTAGTGAGCAGAAACCTTGACTGTCCTGGCACTAACTACAAATACAATGCTGAAAAAGCTTGTTTGGAACAGCGAGAAGTTCTGAACAGCGAGAAGACCTGACTGGTCCTGGCATTGATTTCAATGAAGTGTTGCTGATAGACCAGCTGAGAGAGCCATGCTTATTGTTTCATTGTGATAGCAGTCCAGAAAGTCTCTCTTGTAATTCCATCAGCGATGTGAAAACACAACTCCCACAGCACTCCAAGGGCAGGGAGCTTCATGACACTGGGACATGAGTGTGTTTGCATTGCCAGTTTTGTTTGCTAGTATGTGTGCTTGTTTTGAGTTTCCTTGTCAGTCTCAAACTTGGATCAAGCTTTCCTTCTCATTGTTCCTTGCTTGCTGACACTTTAGGAGAGTTTTACCCTCAGTTTTTTCTATGTCAGCAGCTCTATTAGGTTTACATTCCACATTAGGAAGTTAGTTTCACACTCTCAATTCCTAGTTGCTAAGATCTGACAGAGAGCCCTCTTTAATCACACACTTCTCTTACAGGCTATTAGTTTTACAGTAGCAATAATACTGGTGAAATTGATTTATTACAGCAGTTATGGCAAATTTCAGATTTGCTATCAAGTAAACTACTGTTTGCATGCCCTTATAACTGTTTCACCAAATTCTTAATTATAAATAATAATTAAGAAAGAGAGTATGCTTCAACCTTGATAGAGAGTGATTATATTCTAATACCGTGTTATCAATGAGAGGGCAATTAGGGTAGTTAAGTAGTGCATGATCATTCAAGTGGCCTTTTTAACTTACCAATGAAACGAGAAGCTAAATGTACTTTTTAATTGACCTGAAAAGCTTTTTTCTCACTAAGTACCTCTAAACAAAGATCAGAAATTGCATGTGCAGTTCTGGAGCCCCCTTTTCACATCTGACAATCTACATGCAGTCTGTGGCCTTTTTTCCCATATATTTCTCTCAAAGGTTAGGTCATCTGTAGGTGGGCATAGAGCATGGAGTGGAAGAGCCCAGATTTTCCAAGAGCTGAGGTTCCAAGCCTTGTTTCTCTGTACTGGTCATAACTGACCTCTTCTGGCCATATCAATCAACAATTAACTCTTCCAAGAAAAGAAAGGCTTCAGCCTAATTATGCATTGTGATTTGGATATAAAGAACTTTTTTTGCTTAGCAAATGGTCTAACTGGGCAATGCCTGTGAGATGTAATCCTTATGAACCTATAAAAAGGTCTTACTGTGTTTTCTCCAGCAGTATTGGCTGTTTCTTCCTATGCTGAGCTCCCATCATAAAAGAGATGAAAAGAGAGGGGCAGAAGTGGTTGAGAGGAGTATCTACATTTCCTGCTCCCCTTTCACCTTCCACTGCAGCACATAGCCTGGTTGAAAGAAAGTGAGCAATCATCCATCACGGCTTATCTTTCCTCAGTTATTTAAATAATTACTATATTAACATCCAGTGGACCTGAGAAAATTAATTTTCTTATCCTACATAGAAACATAATAAAAAGAAATTCTCAGCCTGAACAATACAATACAATACAATAGAAAGCTGAGGGAGAAAAAAGCATTACAACTTCTTCAAAAATCTGGAGAAATGAGAGAATGACAACTGGGTTTCTAAAGGTATTTTGATGTTTGTGCATTGAAATATTGGTTAGCTAAATATTCATAGGAATATGAGACTCAGAACCATAATTCCTCTAATTACTGTAAATTAATTGCAATTAAATTCAGAAATACTACTGGCAATTTGAAAAGCTTTTAGGGGGGGAGAAGAAGTTTAAAGTATTGTGTTAATAAAGCTGAATGGTTCTGTGCACTAGCTGGTGATTGGGTGCCCTTCTACAGGAAGGACTTTTGCATACAGCTCATTCCTATCAGTTTTATAAATGCAAGGCAGCAGAACAGTAAAAACTTGATGAGGCATTCCTTTGTCTCAGCCTTGCTAAGCAGAAAAAGGACTTTCAATGAGTCACAACAATGTCTCTGTGACTAACATACATAGAGGGAAAAGAGCTGCTCCAAGTGCTTGTTAAGAGAGATTAATCCAAGCTAAATTAAATATTAAAAAAAAAAAAAAAAAAAAAAGATTTCCAAAGCAGTTACAGTTAAACTTGACTAACACCAGATGTCACCAGTTAAAGGGAGCACAGAGCAAGTACGATCAGCTCCATGAGATACAGTGGAGACATTTAATAATAAAACTCACTTATGCATAACTTTTAGACTTCTTCAAGGCTGCACACCAACTGAGCAGGGTTTTGGTTGTCTAAATGTAATGACTTGACAAAGGAAAGGTTCAGATGCTGAAACTGAATCTAGAAGCAGGCAAGAAACCACCGAGACCGTTCTTGTAAACTGAGTTACTGTAGATGCCCTGTGGGAACCAAAAATCTAAAGCCACTCTCTAAATCATTATTAAAATTCCACAGACATGTGGAAACTTTTTCATGCAAATGTATAGAACTGCTTCATGTCTTTGATCCAGCCACCCAGCTCAGCTGGGGAGATTCCATAACTCAGCCTTTTGCCTTAGGCCTCCTGAGACCTCTGGGCAAGGATGCAGGCATTACCTCAAGATGATGAGAGAAAAATCTGATGTATGCTGAGTTCCCTCAGAGAGACCAGCCTGCTTTAAAGCACAGCCCTGCAGAGAAAAACCTTGCACAATGTGCTGGTTTGAGGCTAATTGGAATATTTTAATGAAAAAAATTAGATTATAGGCTGTGGAAAGAAAACAGTGGTGATGTCTGCTTCACTCATAGGCTTGCTGAGATGTATAAGAACAAGGACACAAATATAGATAAGACAGAGAGAGAGTCTCGTTCTCTCTGGCTGCTGGTGTGTGTCTGCTGGCCTCTGTGCTGAGTAACCTAACTAACCACTCTGCTTCTAACCCCCCTTCCTGATCCTCCAAACTTACCTTGTGCATAAACCAGACCCTGGAGTAAGGTCAAGGGGTGGAAAGAAGGTGGAAGAGTGGTTGGGAACCCTTCCTGGGGACTGGGAGGGATATTTTGTTTCTGTATTATCTTTAACTTGTATATCTCTGTAAATATTCCTGTCTATTGTGTATATCTCTGCTTGTACATTGTGCTAAGCTGTAAATAGAGCTTCAGTCCTTAACTTCCAGCCAGCTCAGTCTAGTCTGGGTGATTTTTCATAGTGTGGGGAGTCAGGGAACTCCCAAACCATCACACACAAGAAGTGGAGATCCTCTGTCTCAAGCCTAGACTAATATGAACTATCATCTTCCATGTGGATATCTGCTATTGTGGATAGTTTAATCTCACTTAGTTTTAAAGATGCTGAATAGGAAATGGTTAATCACTGCTCAGTTTATTTCATCACAATCTATAGAAAAAAATCTGAGGGAGGCAGTATATTTCTGACATAAAGCCTTCTTTCTTCTGTTTGTTGTGTTTTCACTTGCAAGGTGGATTGAGATTCAACATAAATGTGTTATCATTTGCTGAAATTAGAATTTCCTTATTAGTCTTTATAGAGGCTCTCAGCTTCTTTAATTGCTGCTGTTTATATTTTTAGCATATCTTTGTATTTGTATGCTACAACAACCATGCTGAATAAAGATTTATGCATACAAAAAGTAGCTGAAAACAACTGAACACAAAAATCTGAAAACCAGATGTACCAAAGGGCTTCTTGATCTTTAAGGCTTGGCTGTTGGAACCACTTAAGCACATGTCATTTATTTTAATAAATCCACTGTTTTCACTATGATTGCAGCTGTCAACTTTAACCATGTTTATGCTGATTACAGGACTGAGGGTGAAACCTAGAAATGACACAACTGTGTTAGTATTTACCATTGCTCACAGAAGAACAGGCTGGCATTTGCAAGACATTCAAGGCAGAGTGTGTGCCCTGTCCAGATAAATCTTGAGCTATGCTTATCCTTTTTGCTGAGTCCTACACCCGCCTAAACATGAGCCAGCAGTGTGCCCAGGTGGCCAAGAAGGCCAATGGCATCCTGGCCTGCATCAGGAATAGTGTGGCCAGCAGGAGCAGGGAGGTCATTCTCCCCCTGTACTCTGCACTGGTTAGGCCACACCTTGAGTACTGTGTCCAGTTCTGGGCCCCTCAATTTAAGAAGGACATTGAGGTGCTTGAGCGTGTCCAGAGAAGGGCAACGAGGCTGGTGAGAGGCCTCGAGCACAAGCCCTATGAGGAGAGGCTGAGGGAGCTGGGATTGTTTAGCCTGGTGAAGAGGAGGCTCAGGGGAGACCTTCTTGCTGTCTACAACTACCTGAAGGGTGGTTGTGGCCAGCAGGAGGTTGCTTTCTTCTCTCAGGCAACCAGCACCAGAACAAGAGGACACAGTCTCAAGCTGTGCCAGGGGAAGTTTAGGCTGGAGGTGAGGAGAAAGTTCTTCACTGAGAGAGTCATTCCCCACTGGAATGGGCTGCCCAGGGAGGTGGTGGAGTCACCGTCCCTGGAGGTGTTCAAGGCAGGTTTGGACGTGGCACTTGGTGCCATGGTCTAGTCTTGAGGTCTGTGGTAATGGGTTGGACTTGATGATCTTTGAGGTCTCTTCCAACCTTGCTTATACTGTGTGATACTGTGATACTGGTAAGATTTTGATGAAGTAGAATTGCTGCTGGATGACATAAATGTATCAGACTTATGTCAACACCAGGGTTTATTTGGCTTCCAACTAAAGCACAGGAAAATGCTTCTTTTTTTATGTCTGCTTCTTTTTAAAGACAATTTAAAACTACTTCTTAGCATCACATCTAGTAGACTTCTTCATTAAAAGAGCTGATAATACATTCACCAGTGACAACATGGGGCATTCTTTAATAGGAAAGTGATGGGAAAATGAAAACATTATAATTCCTTGTGCGAGAGAATTTTGCTGGCCATGTTCTGTAATGGGAAAATCTGAATTAGCATACTGCAGTCTGAAAGGGAAAAGAGATGAACTGGGGAAATGGGAAGAAGTACAGCTGCATTGTTACCCTAGGCCCTTCATCTTTCAGTCTAGAGCTGAAAAGTCTACAAAATTCATCCACTGCAGCCTTCATGAAAGCAGGCACAAAACAGAGAATCTTAGAGTCAGACAACTCTTATGGCTTCAGAGGTAAGGACCAGTGCATTGAATTACACTTGGGCTGCAGTGGGTGGCCAGTGTACAGTTTAGAGATTAGTACAATGATTAGCTCTATGAGGAGAGGCTGAGGGAGCTGGGATTGTTTAGCCTGGTGAAGAGGAGGCTCAGGGAAGACCTTATTGCTGTCTACAACTACCTGAAGGGTGGTCATGGCCAGGAGGAGGTTGCTTTCTTCTCTCAGGCAACCAGCACCAGAACAAGAGGACACAGTCTCAAGCTGTGCCAGGGGAAGTTTAGGCTCGAGGTGAGGAGAAAGTTCTTCACTGAGAGAGTCATTCCCCACTGCAATGGGCTGCCCAGGGAGGTGGTGGAGTCACCGTCCCTGGAGGTGTTCAAGGCAGGTTTGGACGTGGCACTTGGTGCCATGGTCTAGTCTTGAGGTCTGTGGTAATGGGTTGGACTTGATGATCTTTGAGGTCTCTTCCAACCTTGGTGATACTGTGATACTGTGATGATTTTCATCTCTCTGTTCAGGCAGATCGCTGCATTTTGAATCAGTTACAGTTTCCAGGCATCCTGCAAGCTTTGTCCTTGCAGCCGTCACCACCTCCTGTGACAAAGATGTCACTGTTAGTTCTGGTATGTAGCCTTGCATCTTAGCAAAAAAGCTGCAGCCTTTTTGCCTGCCCAAATGATAAAAAGCATTACTGACTACAGTTGCTATGGGAATACAGAAACAAAAATTAATCAAGTCACCTTGAAAATTAGACCATAAAAGAAACATTTAAAATAAAAAATCCATTGCAATATCACCCACTGGTGTTAAATCTCACAACTCTGGTGAATTTAATAGCTGAACAAACTTTCTCATTTATCAAGTGGTGTAAAGGGCCATCAGCAGTACCTTGCTGTGGAGATGGCATTCACTGCATTTGTGTGGAAAGTGGAAGTAACAGCAAGAAGACTTCTATAAATGGACAGCAAAATGAATAGGCTGAAAAAGGTTTTTGGTTTTTGGTTTTTGTTTTTGTTTTTTTTTCTGAGAAAAGGAGTTGTACAGATGTAGAATTTTTTTTTTCTGCTTTTCCTTTTGTCTAATTAGCTACCACAGCCCAGTACTTCCAGTATTAGATTTTGCAACTACAGGGGTGGAGGAGTGGCTACACTGAAAATATACAAGGTCTAATCATAATCCTCAAGGGAAAATCCTCTCTTTGGTGTTCCAGATGAACTTTATTAATCTACAACTTCTCACTGCACATTATCCATTTATGCAGTGTAGCTGAGGGATAAGGTTGTCTAATGATTTGGTTACTAATCTCCCAGGTTCAAGAAGATCCAGAGCAACCTGTTTCCCCTGGGGACTTTTATATTCATTTGCAGGCCTGGACCTAACCTGCTCTGCCATTAACCTGGGTTTAGTTTCTTAGGATAACACAGTGAGATCCTGTCCTGATGTATAGTGGAATCCAGGATAGGTCTCCATGTGCTTTGTGCAGCAGAGAGTGAAATGTGCAACGAAAGGAAATTCTTTCCAGAAGCCAGTGTTTTGAGGAAGAGATCTCAGAGTCCTAATTCCTCTGTAGAGGATGAGAGCATGGATGCTTACATGAGTGAAGAACATCACAGGGATCTAAAGGAGCTTCCTGGCCTACAGGAATCACTGTAATAATTTTTGTTCTCTTAGATGAATACCCCAACTAAGCAAGGACGTTATTTATAAAACTGAGCACTTCCACAGATTATAGATTGATAGAACAATTTTGTTTGGAAAAGACCTCTAAGGTGAAGTCTGACCATCACTTAACACCACTGTGGCCATTAAACTATGTCCCAGAGTGCCACAGCCACATATTTCTTGAACACCTCCAGGGATGTGACTCCACCTCCTGGCCTCTGTTTCTATAAAGAATTTTTTTTCCTAGTATCTAATCAAAACCTCCCCGGCACCATTTCAGGCCATTTCCTCTCATCCTATCACCTGATACTAGAGAGAAGAGAGCAGTCCCCACCTCACTACAACCTCCTTTCAGCCTTCTGTTCTCCAGACTAAGAACCCCACTTCCTTCAGCCATTTCATATAAACCTTGTTCTCTAGACCCTCCACCAGCTTTGTTGTCCTTCTCTGGACACACTCCAGCAACTCAGTGAGCCCAAAACTGACCACAGCATTGGACATGTGGCCTCACTAGTGCCAAATGCAGGGGCACAATCACTTCCCTACTCCTTTTGGCCAACTATTCCCAATACAGGCCACAATGTTTGGCCATCCGAGCACACTGCTGCCTCATGTTCAGACAACTACCAACCAACATTGCCCAGGCCCTATGTACTTGTGGAAAATTTTTTAGGACTGATGTCTTTGGTTCCCAAGTAAGTTATACTTCTGCTATGGTTGAGATCTCCTAGGCATGAAGAAAAGACATTGAAGTGTTGGAGTGGGTCCAGAGGAGGCCACGAAGATGCTCAGAGGGCTGCGGCAGCTCTGCTATGAGGACAAGCTACAAGAGTTGGGGCTCTGCAGCCTGGAGAAGAGAAGGCTTTGAAGGAGACCTTAGAGTAGCCTTCCAGTATCTGAAGGGGGCCTACAGGAAGGCTGGGGAGGGACTATTGACAAGGTCTTATAATGACAGGGCAAGGGGCAATGGGTTTAAACTGGCAGAGGGGAGATTGAAACTGGATGTTAGGAGGAAGTTCTTTACAGCGAGGGTGGTGAGACACTGGCACAGGTTTCCCAGGGAGGTTGTGGCTGCTCCCTCCCTGGAGGTGTTCAAGGCCAGGTTGGATGAGGCCTTGAGTGACCTGTACTAGTGGAAAGTGTCCCTGTCTATGGCAGGGGGTTGGAATTAGATGATCTTTGAGGTCTCCTTCCAACCTTACCATTCTATGATTCTATGATTCTGTGAAAATTAGGTGTTCAAAACAGCTGAGCAGCATGGAGTCCTCCCAGTTTTACACTACCAGAAGTGTGGTTTTCCAGTGGTGTCAAACACACACAACCCACATAGGGCAAGGTAAAGTTTTTGCATTATGCTAGAGGCCCTGAGCTCCTAGAGTCAAATGGTTTTCGAGTAGTGCCTTTGTCTCTCAAAGGAACAGCTTTGACAGTATTTTGAGCAAAACATGTGTTGAGTAGGAAATCAAAGAGAAAACCTTGAGTTAAGCTTGTGAGCAGAATTTGTCCTTTTCAGTCACAACCATAACAGTATTGCACTTGAAGATTTTAAACATTAACCAAGAATAAAGAACATTTTCTGCTGTTTGGGGCATTCATGTTACATGACTAAGGTCTCTTAGCAGTTGAGAGGATTATCCTGATTCTCTGTTTCATCTACCTCTGCTTTGCCAAGCACAGTATTATCACATGCAGTCTCCAAGTCTCAGTAGTGGGTGGATTGCCTTTCCCTTAAGTCTTGGACATTCTTGATGTGCTTATACTCTGCTTTTTGTCCTTTTCTGACTATTATGTAAAGGACACACGGCAACTTATGAAAGCAACAAAAAAATGTCTCCTGTCCTGACTTGCCAAGGAGCAGCTCCTAAGGCAGAGTGATCTGGGAGCTGAGTGTGATCACAGCCCAGGGGCAGAGACAGATGCTAGTACTGTGTACAGTTCTGGAGCCCCCAGCACAGGAAGGACATGGAACTGTTGGAGTGGATCCAGAGGAGTCCACAAAGATGCTTAGAGGGTTGAAGCCGCTCTGCTATAAGGACAGGCTATGAGAGTTGGGGTTCTGCAGCCTGGAGAAGAGAAGGCTTCAAGGAGACCTTAGAGTAGCCTTCCAGTGTCTGAAGGGGGCCTACAGGAAGGCTGGGGAGGGACTATTTATAAGGTCTTGCAATGACAGGACAAGGGACAATGGGTTTAAACTGGAAAAGGGGAGATTTAGACTGAATGTTAGGAGGAAGTTCTTTCCAGTGAGGGTGGTGAGGCACTGGCACAGGTTGCCCAGGGAGGTTGTGGCTGCTCCCTCCCTGGAGGTGTTCAAGGCCAGGTTGGATGAGATTTAATGAAAAAAAAATAGATTATAGGCTGTGAAAAGAAAACAATGGTGATGTCTACTTCACTCATAGGCTTGCTGAGATGTATAAGAACAAGGACACAAATGTAGATAAGAGAGAGAGAGTCTCTGTCTCTCTAGCTACTGGTCTGGTCTTGACCTCTCAGCTAATCTAACTAACCACTCTGCTTCTAACCCCCCTGGCTGATCCTCCAAACTCGCCTTGCACGTAAGGCAAACCTTGGGGTAAAGTAGAGGGGTGGGAAGAAGGTGGAAGGGTGGTTGGGAGCCCCCCCTGGGGACTCTGATTTCTGGGAGGGGGATTGTGTTCCTGTATTAAGTTGTATGTTTCTGTAACTATTCCTGTCTATTGTGTATATATCTGCTTGTATATTGTGCTAAGCTGTAAATAGAGCTTCAGTCCTTAACTTCCAGCTGGCTGAGTCTACTCTGGGTGATTTTACAAAGTGTGGGGGGGGCAGGGAACTCCCAAACCATCACAAGTGATTTGGTGAAAACTTGATAAAGACCTAGAAGTTAACAAAAATCCTTTCACAAATAGATCCAAGGAAGATGTCTAGGGAGACCATAGTAAGACTAATAGATGATCGTGTAGAAGAAGCATTGATATAAAATAAGGCCATAGGATAAACACTACATATATACATTTGTGCATATTGGAAGTGCTCATGACTGATTTTTTTTTCTTTGCACAAGATGTTCTGAAGGATATCTCTCAGATTCGGTTATCATATAATTGCCAGTGACTGAGGAGTAAAACTGGAAGTCATTGAGTTGTAAGTAACTTCACAGAACTGAGAGCAAAGGATGCTGCTACTAATTCTTGCTTTTAAAAGAACAAAATATGACATCAAAAGCTGATGGGAACATTTTCTGAAGTGGGAGTGAAATCTTTGGACTGCTAGAGCCAGGTGAAATTTAAAGCAGCTGGCTGCAGCTACTCAAACATTTGCAGAAAAAGCAGTCAGATAGAGGAATGAGGTTGAGAAAATGAGACCTAGAATCTAGGAGAGGTTGACTTTGATAAGAACGCTCAAGACCAAAAAGAAACCAAGACAAGGAATTTAGAACTAGAGTTTTTTGACTGAAATCTGTTTTGGCTCATTAATGAATAAGAAATTGTTTTCACCTGAATTTTAAATTTAGGGTTTTACTTTAGTTTAGTTGAATCTAGCTTATTTTATTTTATTTTATTCCTCAAAGACTTGTCCCAAAAGGAAATAATATGAGGACTCACGAATCTGAAGCATTAAAGCTGATCTGTCAAGGCACTGGGGAATGTAGGAGTTGGCACTGCTTTTGGGAAGCTCTTCTGCAAGGTTCCTATCAAGGAACAGAGAGCAGGATTAACAATGCTGATTAAGCATGGCCAAATGCCAATGAAGCAGATCATACTGGGAGCCCTTGTGTCTCTGAACACAGACTAGATGTTAATAGGATACAAAACAAGACTTGATCCATGATAATGTTTCTCACTTCAATAGTTGATTTCTTTTTCCTGAGGAACATAGTGTGTTGTATGTATCTCAATGTTCCTGGAAAAAGATGATCTCAGCCTATCCAGAAGATAGCAGAATCATTAAAAACCAAACAAAAATAAGTCAATTTGAGAACTAGGCTAAGTCTATTTAGTGAAACATATCTGAATTGCCAAAACATAATGAATGCAAAATAATTCAATTACTTTTTGGCATAATATCCAGCATTCATCTATAAAGATCAAAGCATAGACACATCTTATTTAATTGCAAGACAAAATGAGTCAGCCAAAATCAGTCACAAGCTTCTCAGAACAATTGCCTACGTGATAAAAAACCTGAGACATTACAATGTAAATTTCTAAATAACATTTGGTGATAACATTTACACAGCAAAAAAGAGGTAAGTGGTGCAAAAAGGGTTTGGTTTTTTGTTTTGGGAAATGAAGAAAAGTTTCTGTCACTCCTCTCCTACTTCTGAAGAAAATAGAGGCCTAAAATAGCAGGCTGGGAGAGAAAAAAGTGTTTTACTCCATCCTACACAAGCACCTTTCTACTTTTTGTACTGAACATTGGCTTGCAGCTGTATCTCAGTAACAAGCTGCAAGATATCTTTCTGAAATTCTTAATAATGTTTTATGAAGGAATACACTCTGATCACAACATGTGTCACAAAATGATACCATTAAAGTCACCCATTATTTTAAAAACCTGAAGGAACAATTAAGATACTTGTGACTTACTATTCTCAAGCCACATGCTGAAAAACTCAACAGTCACCAAGGACTTGCCCATTAACTCAGGAGCCTACATGTTGTCTAATCATCTGCTTTGGGACAAAGCCAATTATAAAGGTTTATCAGAAGAGAATGCCAAAATCCCTGATTTGATGACTCTCTTAATGTTCAGGCAATTCATCACCTCTTGTGTTTAAGGGCACTTCTGCACAGCAGGTACAGCCGTGCCGTGTCTGCCTACACTAATCCCAAACCCACATCCAAATGGGAGAGTGAGGCAACAAATTATGAGACAGTGTGGGGCCAGAATCAATAGATGATTTCCTGAATGTACAGAATATTTGATGGTCAACAGCTCCTTTGACAATAGCTCTGCTAAAGGACTCTCATAGTCCCTCTCCAGAAAATAAACTTGTCTTGACAGGTCTGCCAGTAGAAGTCACTGCGTGAGGGCTTCCATATTTGCTTCAAACAATGTAAAGAATATGGTCATGAACAGTCAGTGAAGATGATTTGTGTTAATCTGGCTGAATTCTCAAAGGAATTGTATATGTAATTGGTTCTCCTGGCAGATCTACAGGGACAGTAATGTACAACATGTCAGCAATAATAAGTAACTGTAAGAGGTAAACTCTTCAATTAACATAGTTTTTAATGCCATAAAGAGTGCCTTTTCACTTCCTAAGGAACTAAAAATGGTGTGAGGAGATAAACTTATTGATATCCTCAGTATCCTATTAGCTGCTACTCCTTCAGGATATTGGCTTTTGTTGATCAACTTCTTCAGATTGAGGCATTTTATAGAGCCTCATTGGCCATAATGCTACAGATTGTATTGGGCAGGCAGGCATGTAAAATGTGATGTATAACACTATTAAGATCTTCTGTGAATCTAACTATAAATTCTTCATCAAATAGGCTCTGTGAGTATATTTTTAATGGTTTCAGGAATCTGAAATTCAGTAATGTGTTATGATTACCTTGTTAGAATTCACTCCTAAATGATAGTTTTGCTCATACAATAGGAACAAAAAGAGACGTTAAAAGATGGAAATTGAAAAAAAAAAAGAACAACCAAATATAAATAATAAGGGCATTTTATCCTGGTGAAAAGCTATGCATGGAGTGTTGTACATACAGAAATGTACAGAAAATGCAGTACAGAACTTGTTGCCTGTGGAATCACAGAATCACAGGACTTTAGAGGTTGGAAGGGACCTCCAGAGATCATTGAGGCCAACCTCCCTGCTAAGGCAGGATCCTCTAGGGTAGTTTTCACACAAACACATCCAGGTGGGTTTTGAAAGTCTTCAGTGAAGGAGACTGCACAGCCTCTCTGGGTAGCCTGTTCCAGTGCTCTGTCACCCTCACTGTAAATAGAGTTTCTCCTCATGTTGAGGTGAAACCTTCTGTGTTCCAGTTTGTAGCCATTGCTCCTTGTTTTATTGCTGCTGACAAGTGAAAAGAGCTTGGCCCCATCCACTTGACACCCACCTCTCAGATATTTGTATACACTGATCAGATCTTCTCTCAGTCTTCTCTTCTCCAGATAAAACAGTCCCAGGTCTCTCAGTCTCTCTTCATAAGGGAGATGCTCAAGTCCCCCAGTCATCCTCATGGCTCTCTGCTGATCTCTTTCCAGCAGGTCCCTGTCTCTCTTCAACTGGGGAGCCCAAAACTGGACACAGTATTCCAGGTGTGGTTTCACTAGGGCAGAGTAGAGGGGAAGAAGAACTCCCCTAGACCTGCTGGCCACACTTTTCCTGATGCACCCCAGGATGCCATTGGCTCTCTTGGCCACAAGGGCACATTGCTGGCCCATGCAGAACTTGCTGTCCACTTGCTGTCCACTTGCTGTCCACCAGGACTCCAAGGTCTTTATCTCCATGGAACTGCTTTGCAGCAGGGCAGCCTGTACTGGTGCCTATCCCACTTCTCTGCAGACCACAATCATCAGTGCCCCCTTTGGGTACAAATACTTTAATCAGCCACTTGAAACGAGTAAGAATTGAGCTGATTCTTAACGACATAGTTGAGAGTGGCATGGTATAGATTCTTCCTGCAAAATTCAGTACTTCTATAAGCATCCTCTCAGATATTGAGATATGAACATTTAGAAATTAAATTCCATCAGGATGGAAGTCAGTGAGGGAGACACCACTGATTTTATTGGAGAGAGAATTTCAGCAATCATTTCTGGCAGCTTGATAGAAAGCGCTTCTCTGTTCAAAAGCATCTCCTTCACTTGTATCTATGTCTATTAGTGAGACTGAAATTTATTCTGCTTCTAAGGAAGCAGCAAGAGCTAATCTGAAAGACAAAATTTTGAAGAACCACACTTCATGGCTTCGAATAAAGTTTATGAAATATGATTTCCTTACGATTGTCTTATCTGAAAACTGTTACTTGTGCAGGCAAACTGAATGATTAACCATGCAGCTGTCAGTTTTGAGCTCAGACCACTATTTGCACCTACAGATATGGCATTTCAATGCTTAGAGTTAAATATATATATATATATATATATATTCCAACATTTTTGCCCCAGAGCCTTGTGCTGATGCAAATATCTTCAAGTGCATCTGTTGCATTAGTGTTGCAGCTGTGTTCTCCTCAGATTTGCTCTTGGAAGGAGCAGTGTAACAGGTCAAAGCTATAACATTTTACATGCTGATGCCA
This sequence comes from Ramphastos sulfuratus, assembly GCA_013399055.1. Classification (NCBI taxonomy): domain Eukaryota; kingdom Metazoa; phylum Chordata; class Aves; order Piciformes; family Ramphastidae; genus Ramphastos; species Ramphastos sulfuratus. Next base: position 96,437 of record WBNM01042930.1, read on the forward strand.
TTTTTTTATTAGTGGCTTGTAGACTGCCATGAAGCATCAGTTTTGTTCCATTTTAGGTGATGCTACTGTTTGAATTTGAAGCACTTTATAAAGTAGAGTCAGTGAGACCTTGTGTCTGAGTTTTGGGAACTACAGCATGCTAGCAATGATACAGCTTTCTCACAGGTGTTATAAACACAAAAGGAATTAAGGGTTTTCTTTGAAGAAAAACATCAGACAGAAATTTTACTATATATTCTACCTACAATTTACACTTTGATTCTTAAATCATGCCTTCACCTCTGTTTACATGTTTAGTTTGGGTTTTTTTCCCATTCCCATTTGAATACATAAAAATCTGAGTTACCACCATCTGACAGACACTCCCTAGATCAGCTGCATTGGTAGACAAAGATTTCAGTCTTCAGCTACATCAGATTAACATCAGTGTCAGAGAAAAAAAAAAAGAGGAGGTGATGCAATCTAAGACTATATTCAAGGGCATAGGACTGCTTGTGCAAGGCTGTGCTGTAGCCTGCACTAACCTTGTCTTTGCTATTTTTACTACCTTTGCCAGCTAGAGCAAAGGTCTGGTGCATAGGCCCTCCTGCATTGGCACAAAACACAAACAACTCACTGCATCTATGACCAAGTCTGGAGACTTCAGTATGGCTGAAGTTGATGAAGAGAAGGGCCATGAGGATGACCAGAGGGCTTGGAGCAACTCTCCTGTGGAGACAGACTGACAGAGTTGGGGCTGTTCAGTCTGGATAGGACAAGGCTTCGAGGAGACCTTATTGTGACCTGAAGGGGGCCTACGAGAAAGCTGATGAGGGACTTCTTAGGATGTCAGGTAGTGATAGGACCAGGAGGAATGGAGCAAAACTGGAAGTGGGTAGAGGGTAGATTCAGATTGGATATTAGGAAGAAGTTCTTCATCATTAAAATGGTGAGACACTGAAACAGGTTGGCCAGGGAGGTGGTAGAAGCCACATCTNAGCACTTTATAAAGTAGAGTCAGTGAGACCTTGTGTCTGAGTTTTGGGAACTACAGCATGCTAGCAATGATACAGCTTTCTCACAGGTGTTATAAACACAAAAGGAATTAAGGGTTTTCTTTGAAGAAAAACATCAGACAGAAATTTTACTATATATTCTACCTACAATTTACACTTTGATTCTTAAATCATGCCTTCACCTCTGTTTACATGTTTAGTTTGGGTTTTTTTCCCATTCCCATTTGAATACATAAAAATCTGAGTTACCACCATCTGACAGACACTCCCTAGATCAGCTGCATTGGTAGACAAAGATTTCAGTCTTCAGCTACATCAGATTAACATCAGTGTCAGAGAAAAAAAAAAAGAGGAGGTGATGCAATCTAAGACTATATTCAAGGGCATAGGACTGCTTGTGCAAGGCTGTGCTGTAGCCTGCACTAACCTTGTCTTTGCTATTTTTACTACCTTTGCCAGCTAGAGCAAAGGTCTGGTGCATAGGCCCTCCTGCATTGGCACAAAACACAAACAACTCACTGCATCTATGACCAAGTCTGGAGACTTCAGTATGGCTGAAGTTGATGAAGAGAAGGGCCATGAGGATGACCAGAGGGCTTGGAGCAACTCTCCTGTGGAGACAGACTGACAGAGTTGGGGCTGTTCAGTCTGGATAGGACAAGGCTTCGAGGAGACCTTATTGTGACCTGAAGGGGGCCTACGAGAAAGCTGATGAGGGACTTCTTAGGATGTCAGGTAGTGATAGGACCAGGAGGAATGGAGCAAAACTGGAAGTGGGTAGAGGGTAGATTCAGATTGGATATTAGGAAGAAGTTCTTCATCATTAAAATGGTGAGACACTGAAACAGGTTGGCCAGGGAGGTGGTAGAAGCCACATCTCTGGAAGTTTTTAAGGCCAGGCTGGATGGGGCTCTGAGCAACCTGATCTAGTGTGAGGTGTCCTTGCCCATGNCTTGAATCAGTCAAACTGGAAGGAGATATGGGGGGGAAAGATGGCAATGAAGCCAGATATCAAATAACTCATATTGCAAATCTCTTCTAAATAGTTTTGGTCCTTTTATTGTTTCAACTTTCTGACATACCTACTTAAAATGAGAAACTGACATCTGTCCATCTGGCAACAACACTTGCTCAAAGTTGCTGTTTACAGTTCAGATAGAGGCAATGCTTCTACTGGCATACTGTCATGACTTGCAGACACAAAGGGGTTTTGCCTGCTTCTCAGTACCATGAGTGAGTCATGGGAGAAGGGAATACACATTAGTACTGGTATTTGGGTAAGAAGTGGTGGAAAAAAATACCTTTGTAATGAGTTTTGCCAACAATTAGAAAAGAAATGAAGAAACTCACTGTTTATGAACATCAGAGGGACTGCTGGCAAGTTTCCCCCTTACACTCCTTTCTGCTGTACCTCAACAGACAAAATATATGCTTCAACTGAGCTAGCCAAAGGTCAGAAGGGAGATAAGGGAGCCATACAAGCAAGCAGAGCTGCAGAGAGAGAAGTGAAGAAAGAGCAAAACCAAGTCTGTGTTACCAAATATAAACTATTCAGCAAACAAATGGGATTATATAAATTCATCTGTGTCCTATCCCTAATTTTATTTACCTTTTACTCAAAGTCTCTGGAAAATTCCTATTCTTGTTTGCAATCAGGAACTAAGCTAATGTACTAGTTCTAAATCATTGCAAACAGAAATCAAAGAATTATATAAATGAACTATAAATGCAAATATTTGTGTAAGAGTAGCATTAGCAACAGCAGAACAAGGGTTATGAGATTCACCTCCAATGATAATGAAGGAGCCTGTTCCCAGGACACTGCTCCCAGGAAACCTTTCCCCAGAAGCAGAACTCAGGCATGTATTTTCTCTGCCAAGATTTGAAGGCCTGTGCACTGATAAGAGCACAGCACAGAGGCTTTGTCAACTGGATGACTTGAGCTAGGTTGCAGCAAATCACATATGCTTGTCTTATTAGGCCATCAGGAAGACAAACACAGATTTCAAACAGAAGAGAGGAACAGAGAATGAGTTGTGATTTTGCTTGCAATTTGTAGACACTGAAGTAAGGAAGATCCTGAAGCAAAAGATTGTCCTATAAGAAATCCTAAAGAATATAAAATATCTGTCTCCAAACTATTTCACCATTGCCAGCCAAAGAACACCAGAAGGACTCAGTAACTCATGATTTCTATGCAAGTCTTCCTGTCCAGACCACCTGGGGACAGAGATTGTAATATTTGTGAGTATGCAGATGTGAGTGAATGAAATCTGCAACTGGATGCATGTGAGTTGTTAGTATCAGCCTACTTAGAGACCTATAAATAAGCATTGCCTTCTCCTGTGCATAATTTCACATTTACCTTTGTTACACTACTTTCTTGCATGCAGCATAGCCTCACTGCTTCTTGCAGCTTCAGAACACTGTCTACTTCATTCCTTTCCAGAGGACAGAATCAGAAAGGATTATGATAAAACCTTTCTATTTTGGCTTGCTAAAGGAAGTGCATCACCAGTCCCTTGGTGTCTGAAGGCTGCACACAGAACCTGCAAGCACGATTTTATGGCCACTCACAATGTTTCTGTGGCAACCCTGTTTTCCTGAACTAGAACATTGACTTCATCATCATCATCATCATCATCTTGACCTTTGTTAATTGATTTATTTGGGGGGATTCTTTTAATTGTTTTCTGTACAGGCTGAAAAACCCCCTCTCAGGGAAATTAAACAGTGAATACATGATCACAGAATCATATGATCATAGAATGGTAAGGTTGGAAGGGACCTCAAGGATCATCTAGTTCCAATCCCTTGCCATAGGCAGGGACACCTCCCACTAGTACAGGTCACTCAAAGCCTTGTCCAACCTGGCCTTGAACACCTCCAGGGAGGGAGCAGCCACAACCTCCCTGGGCAACCTGTGCCAGTGTCTCACCACCCTCACTGCAAAGAACTTCCTCCTAACATCCAGTTTCAATCTCCCCTCTGCCAGTTTAAACCCATTGCCCCTTGTCCTGTCATTACAAGACCTTGTCAATAGTCCCTCCCCAGCCTTCCTGTAGGCCCCCTTCAGATACTGGAAGGCTACTCTAAGGTCTCCTGGAAGCCTTCTCTTCTCCAGGCTGAAGAGCCCCAACTCTCTCAGCCTATCCTTATAGCAGAGCTGCTCCAGCCCTCTGAGCATCTTCGTGGCCTCCTCTGGACCCACTCCAACACTTCCATGTCCTTCCTGTGCTGGGGGCTCCAGAACTGTACACAGGACTCCAGATGAGGTCTGAGGAGAGCAGAGCAAAGGGGCAGAATCCCCTCCCTTGCCCTGCTGCCCACACTGCTCTTGCTGCAGCCCAGGACTCAGTTGCTATCTGGGCTGCATGTGCACACTGCAGGCTCATGTTGAGCCCCCAGGTCCTTTTCTTCGGGGTTGCTCTCAGCCATTCACCACCCAGCCTGGATTTGTGCTTGGGATTGTGCCTACCCAGGTGCAGGACCTTACCCTTGGTGTTGCTGAATTTCATGAAGTTGGCTTGGGCCCACCTCTGCAGCCTGTCCAGGCTGGATCCAGGATGGATCCCTGCCCTCTAGCAAGTTGACTGTGCCACACAGCTTGGTGCCATCTGCAAACTTGCTGAGGGTGCACTGATTCCTCTGTCCATATCACTGTCCATGATAACTGTTCACATGTTTTACTGGATTCTGTGCCAAGTCTTTTAAAATAAAAAGCCTTCTGGATTCATGCAAATTGAAACATTGAAGTCACCTAAGCACAATTTCTGCACAACTGAGTCAAGGTAGCCTCTGCACTCCATAACTAGCTGTTTTGCCCAACCATACATAGATATTTTGGTAACAATACTGGCTCTGAGATAGAAGAATAGATACAGCTTAGGTTAAGAAAATTGCTTTTGTGCTCATCTGAACAAGAGATAATGATCCCAATTATACCTCCACATCCTGCTGTGCAGCTCTATTAGCTTTAGTGGGAACAAATGAGCTACATTTGCCTGACTGCTTCTAACATCAAAAATGTATGTTGAAAGCAAGATTCTCTGCTATTAAACATCATGAATCCAATTCAACCCACACCAATCTGAACCAGTTAGTGAAGATTAGATGTGAGCTGCAATTAGGAGTTGGAGTGTACTGACTGGTTGAGGCTCTCTAAGGCTACAATCTTGCTCACTGTTCATAAGAAAGAGGAGCAACAGGGTAAATATAAGTGGGGACTTTCATACCTTACATCAGAATATCCCTGGTTTTGCTGGTGGAAGACATCTCGCCTGACCAGATGTTCATTTGTTCCTTGTCTCCCACTGACAAATTTGTGTCATAGCTGTAAGAGGTGCACATTACCTGATGGGCTTCTGTCCATGTGATGGGAAACATACATGCATCCACTTACCTAGCTGAGGTGGATGTCCTGTTGCTTGCAGGAGAGGAGATCATCTGACTTGACAGAGTTTCAGCACGTTTTCTTGAACACCTTCATAAGCTGTCTGTGATCTACCCTGTACTTACTGTTTTACCTATGAAGAAACAAAATGCTCATCATGAATCACATCCCACCAAATGCTACAAAATGGACCATATATTTGATAGATCCTCTGAGCTGCAGTAGTCCTGAGGGCAAAGAAACTAACAAGTCAGACTTATTTTTCTTGAATTAGCCTTTGAAGTAAAATACTTGACTTCATTATTGCACTGGTTAATAGGTAAAAGCTGAAACTTATTTAAGTTACTTTGATTACAAGTGGCTCAGTTTTCGGAATAAAAATCCTTACTAGAAATCAACTTTTCCTGGCCCAGCTGTACGAAGAAGTACTTTTATACTGCCAGAAATTATACTTCTGATTTTAATTCCTATAGCATAAAGGTCAATGTGTAAGGCAAGGCCACATTTTTTGAGCCATAATCCAGTGGAGATCCAAACAGACAATTATTTTTTTCCAAATAAATGTCTCATCTGACTGCACTAACTTCAGAGCATATACCAGGGACCATCAACTATGGCAAACAGAGATACTCCAAGAAGCATTAGTCAAAAGAACTAATGCAGAACTCAGTAGTTGAGTTGCAGTCTGCAAGGAGAAATTCAAGGTTAGTAGGATGAGATGCAGCACCTCCTTAGAAAGAAATCTCCTTTGTTAGATGCAGCCTGGTCTGGTAGGGGCTGAACAAGGCTCACATGTATGAGCTCTGGGACAGACAAACAGTTCTGCAATGCTGTACTCAGACATAGGCACCATTCACTCACAGATGCAGTTATTAATTTCCCATTTTCTTGCACCTGTTTTTTCTTGCTTTCATTTTTGGTCAGATCTGAGAATGTATTTATATTCTGGAATTCCTTAACTTTTACCCTCTCTTTGCACTTTCACCTTATTTTTTTATTTTTGTCTTTTTATTATTATTTTTTATTTTAAACATTTATTTCCTTTATACAATCACTTCAGATCTCAAATTTCATCTTCTGTACTTTGATTTCCAGTTACTTCCCTATGGCAAGAACTTTTAGGATTCTCAGTTAGGAACTTTCCTCTTTCTTTTCCTTTTCCTTTTCCTTTTTCTTTTTTTCTTTTTTTCTTTTTCTTTTTCTTTTTCTTTTTCTTTTTCCTTTTCTTTTTCTTTTTCTTTTTTCTTTTCCTTTACTTTTTCTTTTCCCTTTCCTTTTTCTTTTTCTTTTTCCTTTTCTTTTTCTTTTTCTTTTCCTTTTCCTTTTTCTCTGTTTTCTTTTCCTTTTTCTTTTTTTTTCTTTCTTTTTTTCTTTACTTTTTCTTTTCCCTTTCCTTTTTTTTTCTTTTTCTTTTTCTTTTTCTTTTTCTTTTTCTTTTTCTTTTTCTTTTTCTTTTTCTTTTTCTCCTTTTTCTCCTTTTTCTTTTTCTTTTTCTTTTCCTTTCTCTTTTTCTTTTTCTTCTATTTCTTTTTCTCTCTTTCTCTTTCTCTTTCTCTTTCTCTTTCTCTTTCTCTTTCTCTTTCTCTTTCTTTCTCTTTCTCTTTCTCTTTTCCTTTTCCTTTAACTTTTCCTTTTCCTTTTCCTTTTTTAACTAAACAGCAAACAAACTCTCAGAAATCTCTTTTTATCTTTCAATTCAGTTTTTTCCTGATGTTATGAGATGACAAATTGTAAGTTCACCTCCATTATTTAGGCATCATCAGATCTGTCCAAGTCTGTATCACCAAGTTGGCTTTTTTCCCCTAGGTTTTGGCTTCTGGATTTGCCTTCTCCACAGCATAGAGGTTTTTTTTTTCTTTGTTTTAGGAACTGATGTCTGTCACCTGGAGTGAACAATTGGCCATAAAATGCCACGGGAAATTTGTGACTTTGGCACCACTCCTTTCCAAACACAAAGCAGCCTGGTCTTGCTGAGTGAAGGCACAATTAGCTCCTCTCTCACTGATTTTAGCTTGTAAAGGCCAGCATCTGCTGAAATCACAAACCAGCATACACATTGCCCATTGTTTTCCATAGCCAAGGACAGCCTCTGGCTCTGCAGCATTTTAACCATCCAGAAGTCTGCCCTAAATAATTTCTACCTCACCACAACTATGTTTTAGAATGCAATTTATAGAGTCTTTAACAAAACTCTTGATATCACACCCTTTTTTCCCCCATTTGTCAAAAGCCACTGGGTTGCATCTGGCAAAGATTTCCTCCCACAGGTGAAGCATTTGGCATCATCAGGTCTTGAACTGTTTCTTGCAGCTCTACGGGAAATGTATCTCAGCTCTTTACAACCCTGTTACGTATTTTGGGTAACCGTTCCTCCCAGAGCTGCCAGTGATAATCCACTGTTCCCACAGCAACACAGCAGTCTTAGCCTGACCTAGAGGCCATGTTTATTACCAGACAGAGCTTATTTGTGGGAATGCATTTGGTTTATCATTGTAGAAAATTACTCTTTCCAAAACAAATCAGCAACTAAGTTACAGAACATTAAAAGATAATTATATCTAGGTTTAGTATCTACCCCAAAATTTTAAATCCACTTTCGTGTCTTCATTAGCATTTCTCTCCCTGACATCCACCAGCCATGAGACTGAAGCTGAGGCTAAGGAAGTATTCTTCCTGTGACATCAAAATCCCTCTGGTTATGGTTGGAACTGAAGGAGTAGTTAATAAATGCAAAGTAACTGCAGAGATTTGCCATTTCACTCTCCTTTGTCTAATAACATCCACTAAAATGGGACTATTTTTTTATTTGAACAGTGACATTTGTAAATGTAGAGTCTGTCACCTTTGATTTGCTTCTTTTTATATGAAAGTCGACTTTATTCAGCACAGAGGTTTTTCCATTTTCTGAGGGTGTGAATATCATCATTTCTCTTGTGCTTGTTACCACCCTTCCTAAGACAAACCACTTTTTTATTTCTTCACTCAATTTTACATACCACCTAGCTCAGGACACAGTAACTGCATGTCCTAGTATCCCAACAAATTAAAAAAAAAAGAAATTACCTTATTCTGGGGTGTATGAAGGGGAAAGGACCTGGGGGTCCTAGTGGAATGAAGGTTGATGGTGAGGCAGTAATGTGCTCTTGTGGCCAAGAAGGCCAATGCCATTCTGACCTGTACTAGTGGGAGGTGTCCCTGCCTATGGCAGGGGGTTGGAACTATATGATCTTTGAGGTCCCTTCCAGCCTTAACCTTCTATGATTCTATGATTCTGGGATGTATTAGAAGGGCTATGCTTAGCAGGTCAAAAGAGGTTCTCCTCCTCCTCTACTCTGTTCTATTGAGGCCATATCTGCAATATTATGTCCAGTTTTGTGCCCCGCAGTTCAAGAAGGACCTCAGGGAACTGTTTGAGGTAGTCCATCATAGAACCACAAAAATGATTAAGGGAATGGACCATCTTCCTTACAAGGAGAGACTGAGGGAGATGGGGCTCTTTAGTTTGAAGAGGAGGAGACTGAGAAGTGACCTCATTCATATTTATAAATATGTAAAGGGTGAATGTCAAGAGGATGGAGCCAGGCTCTCTTTGGTGATGATACTTCAAATGAGAAGTCCTGACTGAACAGCAGCTGCACCACTGTTGCCATTTGCAGTGCAGTGCAGCTGCAAATGCTAGAGAATCCTGTCACAGGTATTGAGATATGCTCTGTCTTTGCTTGCTGTTTCCATTGATATCAAGTGTCATAGATGAGTTATTTTGGTTTGTAATTTTCTTGGCCGTGCTGAGTCCTTAAACATGTCACAGAAAAGTACCAGCTGAAGGACTGGACCATTGTTTTCAACAGTCACTGAGGTTAAAACCTTTTAATTTCAAGCTGTGTACTTAGAAAACTCAATAATAATAATCACACTCTGAAAACACTCATAGAACCAAAACGTAAGGGTAAAGAGGTATTTTTTCTCTCCATTTGGTATCCCTGGAGAATGTAAATACCCTACTTTGAATATGTTAATGCATATGGGGAGCTTGTGAGATAACAATTTATTATTTTAGCTCTGCTTCCTCTTAATTGTCAGTTCAAAGGTTCTTTCAGACTGACCTTTTCAAATGTCAGTGTCCAAAGCAAAATGTAAAGTGTGTTTTAATGCATCACTGGTCTTAATATGCACAAAAATCCTGACTTAAAGTCCTTTGAAACCCATTAGAAGGCTCCCATTGACTTAATAGCTTTAGGCCAGGTCAATAATTACTAGAGCTGAGACTAACTCAGGATCTTACATCTAATCACACACTATCCTTTAAGCACTACAGCTCCAGTTGTAGTGCTAAGTGAGGAGCTCATCTTGAATATTTGCATTCTGTAAGGGAATAATAATTTACTGTTTGCATTTTTTTATAAAGAGAAAAGATGCATCAATCTGGAGGAAGGGTTGAAGTGAAGGTACTAGTCAGGATCTGAGAAGAGAAAGCTTTGAGGAGACCTTATAGTAATCTTCCAGTATCTGAAGGGGGCCTACAGGAACGCTGGGGAGGGATTATTTACAAGGTCTTGCAATGACAGGACAAGGGGCAATGGGTTTAAACTGGCAGAGGGGAGATTGAAACTGCATGTTAGGAAGACATTCTTTACAGTGAGGGTGGTGAGACACTGGCACAGGTGGCACAGGTTGCCCAGGAAGGTTGTGGCTGCTCCCTCCCGGGAGGTGTTCCAGGCCAGGTTGGATGAGGCTTGAGGGAGCTGTACTAGTGGGAGGTGTCCCTGCCTATGGCAGGGGGTTGGAACTAGATGATCCTTGAGGGCCCTTCCAACCTTACCATTCTATAATTCTATGATTCTATGATTCTATGATCTGAGGTTGCATAGAATGGCAAAGAGGTATCAAAGAAAGCTTACTGGAATGAACAGCACCTGGGTGTTATTCCTACATCTCACAAAGGACTTTCTGGCTCTTCGTAGCCTCAAGTGAGTTTCTCTGTGCAAAGAAAATGTTGCATTATCACAGACTAAAGCTAAGTTTCTTTGTAATTATTCCCAGAAAGAAAAATTACCTGCAAGAAAATTATATACAAGGAATTGCAACAAGAAAATGGAGTGATTGAATCTACACCTTATTATACTATTTTTGAGACTAACAACAGTGAAAATAAAGTGCTCAGTCCTCAAAATTCTCTTTTCTTTTGTCTGTGAACAGCTCTGATGATCCTGTGTGTTGAAGCAGAGCTATGCAATTTGCCAGTGGGTAGCTTTTAGAACAGATGTGGTTTTCATCTCCCTCATGAAAATCTGGATGTGTCTTAGACCTGCCGAATAGCTCAAGATGATGGCAATTCAAGCAGTAAGGTGCTTCATATATAAGTGATACGTACAATTCCAAGCACAGTAAGTGAGCAAGCCTGAATCTGCTGACGAGTATTCGATACCATGCTGCCATCCTGCTAGCTTTAGAATCAAAGTGTGGGCTGGAGCCAAGTGCCACAGGGCTTGGTGTTCAGATCCAAACATAAGAGGTTTCCTCTTTCTAGTTGCTGCTTCTTGTTTCCAGTTGGGTGGATAGACTGTTGGGTAGGGGGTTGAGGTGGTCAATAGCGAGAGATCCTGGAGAGAGCTAAATGCAGACCACTATGATCCAAGCAATACCCGTTTATTGAATATGAGTATGCCCTTATATACTTCCTAACAGACTATGAGGGTTAGTTCGTTGTTAAGCAATTGGTCCAAATCATTAAGGCGTGAGTTGTGTGGCATTAAGCAATTGGTCTGAATTGTTAAGGGGCAAGCTGTGAGGGCACTGAGCGATTGGCACATCATTATCTGTTCAGATGCTTCTGGAGAGTCCTCTTGTTTTGGTTTGATCGCCTGTTGTTGTTCAGTTCTCCTGGTGGCAGCTCATAGCTGCTGCCCTTGCCCTCTGGATGAGCTTCCATGTAGACTGTGAGACTTCGGCTCACAATTAGTAGTTAGAATCATAGAATCA
>WBNM01042931.1:0-20931 GCA_013399055.1 Ramphastos sulfuratus
CTTATTCTATATCAAACTTGTGAATAGAGTACAATACAATGCTGAACAGCTGAAAGCTACCTTTTTTTTCCTCTCTGGCTTGAAATTCATAAAAAATGTTCAATATTGTTACCTGGACTACTTTAATTCAGTTGTCAACCCACAAACTGGTTTGTTCCTAGTTATGCAACCACATCATATAAACCTTCATTTCATCAACAATCTAACAAAGAAGAAAAGCACAGGTATTTGGTTTTTTGGGGGTTTTGTTGTTGTTGTCTTTGTTTGTTTTTTTGGTTTTTTTTGTTTTTTTTGTGAGTGTGGGTTTGTTTTTTTTTAATTTATTATATATTTGTTAAAAAGCACAAACCGCACACTGTTAAAAAGGTGATTTGCCTTTCCACATAAAAAAAAAAAAGACTTTGTCCAAATTGTAAGATTGTGGTTAAGCTTGCCCAGTGAAAAATTTAGAAGATGGCAATGTCTGCACTAAAAGCAGAAGCAGCTGTTCCTCTTGCCATCTCCAAAAATATTCCATAATTATAAAACATTATTGTATAAATAAAAAAATGAGGCACAGAGAGAAAATAGATTAACTTCAGATTCCTCTCCTGAACTGTCTGGTTCTTAATTCTGTAGTTTTAATTAATTTGACAGTAAGCCTTTACATTCAAATCATCCACTTATTTCAGCATTACAAAATCCCTTCATTACACCATAACTTGTCATAGTGAAAAAGACCTGACCTTACTAGGCAGTTAAGAGTTCAGATTATTTACAGGAGATTATTTAGTTTGTTCTGTTTGCTTGCACCCCTTTTCCTCTCTTTCATTTCTTCAGCAACATCATCAGGAAAGTAATGTCACAATTTTCCCCGTTCAAAACCAGATAGCTACTCTTCTTTAATTTAAAAAATAAAATAAAATAAAATGCTACCTCTCTGCCAGTATTGTCCCCCCAAAATTAACCCCCTTCTGCTTCCGTCTGTTTTCTTAAAAACTGAAAGTGAGTCCATCCCAATCTGCCATGACATCCTTCTGCTCAGAACTATGACCATAGTATCTCTGTGCAGAGTGCTGCATAGTACATTGTGGAAATACACTGGGAAGAATGGGGCTGTTTGGTCTTGAGAAGTCTGAGAAGGGATTTGGTCAATGCCTATAAATGTCTGAGGGGTGGGTGTCAAGTGGGTGGGTCCAATTTCTTTTCAGTGGTGCACAGTAGTAAGACAAGGAACAACGGATACAAACTTGAACATGGAAGGTTTCGGGAACAGGGTGCTCAGAGAAGTTGCAGAGTCTCTTTCTCTGGAGACTTAAAAAACCTGCAGGATTCATTCCTGTGTGGACTACTCTAGGTGATCCTGCTTTTGGCAGGGTGGTTGGACCCGATGATCTCTGGAGGTCCCTTCCAACCTCTAACATGCTGTGATACTGTGATTAAGGGAAAAGTCCACTAAGGGGAATTACCCTTTCACCTCAGACTTATGGGATGACTACACGCACCCCAATTAGCATCCATCAAACAGTGGTGCCCTAGTTTGAAACGAAAGAGGTAAGTGATAGGAGAGGTCATTTATCCAAGCTTAGCTGAATAAGCAATAACTTTTGTTTTAAAGATACTCAGATGCAGCAATACTTGGGTTCAACTTACAGTATTTATAGAATAATAAATGTGGTGGAATGATAGGAAAATGTAAACAAATTATACAGAACACACACATCGTTGAACTGATGAATGCAACGGTGACTGCCAATGATCACAGAAAAGAACACTTTAAATGGAACTTTCTGTGCTGGCCCTAGTGCTTTTTACCAAGAAAATGGAGGGAACAGCTAGGAAATGTACTTCGCATTCAACCGAGAAAGTCAGATTTACTTGATAAATACCAAGCTTTGTCATTTCCACATCACTTCAAGAATTTGATAAAAGTACCTGAAAGACTGGCCTAGTTAAAATCTCCATTATTTGGGCTATTTAAGCACAAACGGCATATTGATGAGGGGAAAAAAAATCATATAGTAATAAGTCCTCCTAAGCACAGTACACATATTTTCTATACAGTGTTTAAACAGTAAGAAACTTCGTTTCAGTTACTTAGCTACACTTGATAGAGAAATATTTAGATTCACATATAGACTATTTTATCTACATGACCTTAGGTTTTTTACTCCTTTCAGATATGATGCACTGCTGTCCTTAGTCCTTCAATAGAAGAGTTATTGAAAGGGAAGATAAATCCTTTGCTGCTATTTTTTTTTGTGTGCGTGTGGGGTTTTTTTTGGTTGGTTTTGTTTTGGTTTTGCTTGTTACTATTTTTGAAGAAATTCCCATCACAGCCTCTGGTGTTCTGTTTTGGTTTTCTGTATAAGCAAATAATGGATTTCAGAAAACACATAGCTTGAGAGAGAAGCCAAAACACTGTGTGTGTTTTATGATTAAAGAAATGCTGTTGAATGGAAGAAAAAAAAAAAAAANTTTGGACTACATTTAATCTTGTATTTGACTAACATGGACAGAAAAAGCAAGAAGAAGAAATCAGCTTTTTTTGTACTAGAGCTATCTTTTATTTGAAAGAAACAAGACCTGGATCTTCCTCATTTTCATTTACACTTCTGCTGTTTTCCCAAACTGTGGTGCTGCAGCTAAGATATGCAAAGAGAATCTTTCAGATACAGAAAACAATATGGTTCAGGAACTCACCTATTCATAGTTACTGCACTTTTTTGTTTATTTGGTTGGTTGTTTTTTCGTTCTTGCTTTTGTTGTTTAAAAACAGGCTTTTAAACATAACAGCTTGATAATATGGGATACTATTTTCATCTTTCTGCCCTTAGTTGTGCCCTCCTTTTCATGCTGAGTCAAAGCATATTTCATTAATTGGCTTGAATGCACATCTGTGTCAAATGTAGGTAGCATAAAGATTAGGAAAAGACACAGATACAAAAAGTCAGCTAAGTCTCCAACAGAAGTAACTTTCTATTTCTGATGATTTACAAAGAATTAGCTAGTAATACACTTGGAGAGTTAGTTACAAAGTTTGTGTATCTAGTCTAACACAGGTAATGCTCTATCAAGAAATTAATGAAAAAAACTATTATTTTTATTAAGCAAGCTTTGCATTTGCAATGAATTCCAAAAAATGTCACCTAAAAGTACCTAGCGTTGGGAACTTTGCTATCAATGGTGTCATCATTGCCTTCTTACATTCTAGGTGGCAAAAACTACAAAAGATGGAAGATCTGAGAGGTTAGAAAAGATACCACAATGCTATATCACATATGTGACATTTTTTATTAATTTTTTTTTTTAATCCAGACTTCCTGTGGTTTACTTTTAAATTCTGAAGCTTTTCCTGTACAACAGACAACAGAATGAGAATACGAATCCCTTTGAACCTACTGAATAGAAATATTTCATTTGAATACATGGCATAATTTACATGCCCATAGCAAAAAACCTTTTAGCAGTTAGCGTAAAAGACATTAGTCTCAGGACAAGTGGAAGTTCACACAAATAATTAAATGCTTTGAAGGACTTTCATGTGCTATTATTTAAAAAAATTGAGTTTAGAGTTTAGAGGATTTTGCATAATTGCATGCCTTAAAGTGAATGTTTTGCAAACCGTTCTCCACTGAGTACATCTTCCAGCTGACAGGTATAACCTTTCCACATTCAGCCTGGAGCTAGGAAGGATGGATGATGAGGAAGGTGGCAGCCCTTCAGCTGATATATGTTTTCTCTTCTTTTTTAAAGTAGATGGGAGGGAGAAGCCATGTAGGAGATAATGTAACTCAATGTTTTTACTTCTTTTTTTTTTGACATTTGCTGTTCTTTCATCTGTTTAAGCTCGAGCACGAAATCCAGCAGCCTTATAGGATAAGGCCTACTATACAAGCTGAAAGGACTTAAAAGACATAACAAAATACCTGCAAATACTTTGATGCAACTTTTCTACAGGTTTGCCTATTGAGGAATGGAATAATCTATGCTTCTTGCTGTTTATTAAGAAGTGCCTTACAGGATTTACTTTTATCATTTGGTACAAATATTTTGCTGCACCAGAAGAAAAGAAGTAATTTCCCTGCCAGCAGAGATATGGAGACTATAGAAATTTGCACATGGAGATATATGGAGATACATGGAGATTATAGAAATATGGAGATTACAGAAACTTACCTTTTCTGCTTAAGTATGTCAACATGACTAAAAGCTCACTTCATTACTATTCTGGTTAGTTAACATACTCAAATTCAATTTTTTTTTCTGTACAAAAGAAAGGGTTTTCTGTGATTTTTCTGGATACTGGGAGGTTCTGTCTCTGTAGGTAGGAATTTTTAACTGCTAGAAATTATTGAGTAGCTCACAGATAAACCTTGTGAAGAAGCCTACAGAAGCAAGAGAGGCCTGAGGTCATGCAACAATGTGATAGTGCTCATTATGAATCTTCACAGTTCAGTAGTCTACTGGAAGACTTCCTGACCATCAGCTGCAGTCCTTTTCCATCACAAGACACCACAGAAAGGGTTGTATCTACTGTGTGAGACTTGACACACTGTGAAAGAAAAATACTGAAGTTTCTACACTTTTTTTTTAAAAAAAACAAAACAAAACAAAAAAAAACCCCCAGGTTTTAACCAGATCTTTTCTTGAGGTTTTGCGGAAATAATGGTATTAGGAAGAAACTGAAATGAAACAGCAGAAGATAATATTAAAAAGTAACAGCACATATATTCTTAGATTAGAAGATGAAACCATCCCCCCATTATGACTAAGTATAGTGAATTGCTGGCATCTTTGCACACCTTATACTTTCAGCAAAAATATGCATGAAAGAGATCAACCTGACACAACATTTACATTGAAGATGTATGAAAGAATCTTCTGTGGAAAGCACTATGTATTTTCTGGGAATGTTCAAGTGCAATTAACGTAACCTCTGCTAAACAGCTCTGATCTGCAAAGTAGTAAATACTGTACTAGAATTTACTTGCTTTCTAGATTATAAAAATGCATTATACAGGGAGGTAATTTTTAAAAGAACATATATGGTGGTTCAGTGCAAGCTTTCATTTTAAGTGGTCAGCTTCTGTTTCAACAGCTTCTTCAAATACCTGAATACAAACTAAGACATGTTTCTGAACATCCTCTCTTATAACCTATTTATTAACTGTTTTCTTCCCATTCATAGAATCATAGAATCATAGAATGGTAAAGTTGGAAGGGACCTCAAGGATCATCCAGTTCCAACCCCCTGCCATAGGTAGAGACACCTCCCACTAGTACAGGTCACTCAAGGGCTTGTCCAACCTGGCCTTGAACACCTCCAGGGAGGGAACAGCCACCACCTCCCTTGGCAACCTGTTCCATCAGTCCAAAGAAAACAAACTATATACCATTAGTGTGTAAAAGGCAGAAGCACCATTTTTTCAGAAACATTAGTACTGATATTTTTCTTACACATTCCAAAAGATGTCTTTTAATTTATTTTGAGTAATCCCAAAAAATCTTAAAGCATAATTCCAGAATTATTTTACATTAATGGGACATAACACTATGTTGAAATAAACACAGATTTTTCAGTTATCTCTGGAAAAAAGGCAAAGAAAACAAGATCAACATTTCAGCTTCTCATTTTGTAGATCTGCCCTTGGTCACTTGACTTCTGTAGACTGTTCAGACATTTGAAGCTGAGTGATCAGAAGACTTCTAGATTTGTCGTAAAACCCACTTTAATGACATGTAATGTTATATGTAACTGGATGGGACAGTCAAACACAAAATCAGCAACAAATCTCACCTCCAATTAGTCCTTAATGAACTTAATTTCTCTCCATTATTAGCAGAGACATCCCTGTGGAGCTCTTCATGCGAAAAATGTAGCAAAGAAGTATTTTACATGCATAGCAGCATGTGCTGAGCTACAGCAGGAAAAGGGGACAATTGGGGTCTTTGCTTTTTTTGGAGGGTTGGTTTTTGTGTGTGTGTGTGTGTGTGTGTGTGTGTGTGTGTGTGTGAGATAGAGAGAGATAGAATTTTTTTTTCCTCCCAATATCAATTTCAAGACTTTTGCCAGTACAGACTGGCTTGCTGACCGAAGGTTGCTAGCCATGCCTATTTCAACACAAGTTATCAGTGCTCATCTGGCTTGGGAGTGATTTGCTTAACAAAAAGGATAGCTGGACCAGAAAAAGCAGCTCATAATTCAAGTACAGCCCAGTGAACTCACCTGCTAATGCTATTCAGGAAAAGGTTACCAGCACATGCAATGCAATCTTCGTCTGGCCAAAATAAACTGCAAACTATAGGGCCAAAAATTCAGTGAGCTACTCAATAAAGGGGTTAGTCATTTTAACAGACTTCTCTGAAGTTGAAAACAGGAATAAAACTTCTGGATCAATTTATTTAAATTGGTTAATCATATACATAAGAAAGTATGTTGCAAAATCCTGATTCCAATCAAAGCTCTGAGCTACGTGGATTGGAACAATGTCTGAAGCACAGAACCTGCTGAGCTGGCCAAGGTCCTCTCCAGCGCTATTCTCCAAGCCACAGTTCAAACTAAGAGAGTTTGCAGCTCTTCAAATAATTCACAGATGGCCTTCTGCATAATTGCAACACTTTTTTCCAAGTATTTCCTCCTCTGCATAGGACAGAATGCCAAAATCCCTTTTAATTCTTTTTCAAGTAGGATGGACTTTGTATCCGTTATGATACATAGGAAAGATACTTGGGTTTGTTTTCTGTAATCCATGCATCCAGACGTGAACTAGTCAAAATTATTAGAAGAAAGTATTTAACCTTGAACGAAGATTCAAAGATCTCTTAAAATCTTCTAAAGCTGTGATGTTTTTGCCTAGGGACTGTGTTTCACACTTGTTCTGGAAACAAGTGTTTTTAATGGCTGAGCAGTGCTTACCACAAAGCCAAGACCTTTGATTTGGCTCCTCACACTACCCCACCATTAAGTAAGCTAGGGGTGCACTAGAAGTTGGGAGGGGGCACAGCTGTGACAGCTGACCCCAGTGGACGAGAGGGGTAGTCCAAACCATATGTCATGCTTAGCAATATAAAGTATGGGGAAGAAGAAGGCAAGGGGGTATGTCTGCGTCAATGACACTTGTCTTCCCAAGCAACTGTCATGTGTGATGGAGCCCTGCTTCCTGACAAAGACTGAATACCTGCCTGTTGATGGGAAGTAGTAAATTAATTTCTTGTTTTGCTTTGCTTTGGTGCCTGAACGCATGAGTTTTCTCACTTTCACCATTCTGTTTCTCTCCTCCACTCCACCATGGGGGATGATAGAGTGGCTGTGTGATGCTTCCTTGCTGGATGGGGTTAAACCACAACAAAAGCCTATAGCTACAGCTAATGAAACTCTGTTTTGTACACCATTGTTCTTTAAATCCCACTCTATAGCATCTTAACTTTCAGTTTCTGGCATTTGAAACCAAGTAAATTCTTACACGTAATCCCAATGCCTGACACAAACCTATGTTTGCCCCTGTGACTTTGCATGCAATCACAATCTCTTCTCTTGAAGTCATGGGAAATCATCACTGTTTTGATGTTTCTGGAGATGCTCTGAGAGATGTATGTGAGTCCCCAGTGACTTCCTCACCGTTTTGCTTTCTTTTCTGTTAAATGTAGAGTGTAATACGAGAAACAGGACTAACATACGAGCTGACAGAAGCTCTGCGGGTCATGTCTGTCAAGAGACTGAAAGGTGTCTGAAGGATAGTAAATTGACACCTATTTACCAACAGATTTTACAAAAAAACACACAAATGGCCTTCTCTAACCTAAAACCTCCCAAAGAAACCCAGCCCTGACAAGCAGATTATCTTTGATTATGCATCATTATTCTCTTTTCCTATTTCTTCTTTCATTTTAAAATGACTAATTTAGTTTAGATGGACAACAGTGTTCATCTAACACACTGCCCATGTATTAGCAGTTCAAAACACCAACTTAAGCTGGGGAAACTTTGAGGAAAATGAAAACTGCCCAACACCACTTCTCAGATCCCCAGCTGAAGAGGGACAGGGACATACTAGAGTGTCCAATGGAGGGCTAGAAGGATGATTACAGGACCAGAACCTCTGTCTTATGAGGAATGGCTATTTAGTCTGGAAAACAGACTAGGAATGGAGGAATGGAGCTGTTTAGTCTGGAAAATAGAAGAGTGAGAGAAGATCTTATTAATGTTTATAAATATCTGAAGGGTGAGTGTCAAGGAGGTGCCAGTCTTTTCAATGGCCAAGAGGCAATGGCTAAATGCTGGAAGATAGTGAGCTCCACCTCAACATGAGGAAAGAAAAGTCTTTACCATAAGTGACAGAGCACTGGAACAGGATGCCCAGGGTGGGCTGTGTAATCTCCTTCTCTAGAGACTTTCAAGACCTGTCTGGATGCATTTCTGTGTTACCTGTCTTAGGTGATGCAGCTTTGGAGCAGAAGTTGAACTTGATGACCATCAGAGGTCCATTCCAACTCCTACTATTCTAGGACTCTATGATCCTATGAGACTGCTATATCAAATATAAAAATGGGACAAATTAAATGTATTTAGTGAAGAACAGTAGTTTGGTTACTACAAGAAAACTATGTGAATGAATTTACACAGTGGGTTCTCGACTGCTCTGATGGTGCAGTAAACCAGATATTAAAAAAAAAAAAAAAAAATCACAGAGTCACAAAATGTTAGGGGCTGGAAGGGACTTTGAAAGATCACCCAGTTCAACCCCCCTGCCAGAGCAGGAGATTCTATACCAGACCATACAGGAATGTGTCCAGGCAGGTTTTGAGTATCTCCAGAGAGGGAGACTCCACAGTCCCCCTGGGCAGCCTGTTCCAGTGTTCTGTCACCCTCACAGTGAAAAATACCATAAAATTTAAGTACATGTAGTCATAAAAAAAAAAAAAAAAATTAACTTTCTCGCAATTTTTTTTTAGAAACTAGGCACAATTTTAGGCATCAGTTAGCAGAGCCTAGTAGAAACAGCATGCACCTTGTCTTAAGCACTAAGTGACAATGCAATAAACCCAAAAGCAAAAGAAGGAAAGCCTGCTAAATCCATAATTTGCATAATTTATTTGAGAATCATAGAATGATTTATGTTGGAAAGGACCTCTAAAGGTTATCTAGTCCAACTTTCCTGCAGTGAGCAATAGATGAAAATTTATTCCTTTTCAGTCACAATGCAGCTATTTTATTTTGGGGGGGTTTGGGCTTGTTGGATTCTTTATGCAAAGTATGGTGCTTTGGATAGCACAATGGAGACATAAAGTACTTACTGGAAATTAGCTGATTAAAATAATAATGAAAAATAAAATGTCTTTGCATTTCCCTTGCAAAGCCAACAAGTGAAGCTGGAACTTTGGTCTGGTGAAATGTTCCTCTGCAGTTAATACTGAAAAATGTATTAATTCCTAATATAGCTTCTCCTTTTAAAAGTTATGCAAGAACCTTTTAACTTTTACTGCCTAAAAGATACTCTGATCAAGAGTACTACAAAAACTTGTAATTCAAGAAAACTGGAAAGCTTATTTTTATTTCCTATACACACATTTTATGGTGACAAATATGTCCTGGGACAGTAAACTGGGTTAAATGAACTGAATCATCTGTATCAATAGTTAGAAGTACATTCTTACTGCTCACGAAGAAATACTTAATTTTCAAAATATGTTCCCTAGGCTAAAAAAATAAAACCCATCAACGTGTAAGCATGGATAAAACTAAAGTGGCTAAATGTCTTTGTTTAACCTGTGCCATAGTAGTTTTCCAACAAGAAAACAAGGCAGCAAAACCCAGGAAGAAATACAACAAGCTCTTAGCATGTATATAAGCCACTGCTCTACTCACAACTGCAAGTCAGCAGCGTGTAACAAAATCTTCACATACCACGTCAAACCTGCAATCTGTGTAATGGACAAGCTGACAGGTGACTTCTGAAAAGCCTTTTTCCACCACACCAGCCTCCACTTTGAGTGAAATCTTACCACTCCTCCCACCAACACAGAGTATATTCTGAATGGTAAATTGCTAGCTGCATCCTGCAATCTTCTATTAAAAGTCTTGGTATAACTGTGAACTTACTTTTCTTTGAGAGTCAAATTCTAGACTATTTTAGGGATGTCTAAACATATTCTCTCAGAGAGCAGATGAAAAGACACTTAGCTGCCTTTGTTGCTGCAATGAAGATCAGGTAACCGAGTTATCATGAGAATATGGCTGTCCTTAAAGTGATGGGGTGATAGGAGATGGGAAGTTAAGAGTGTCAGGAGACGTCACCCTCTTGTTGTGGTTTGGGAAAAGTCAGCTTCTGGTGAGGAACCCAAGAAGGAAGGACAAGAGATCACAATTTAGTGAAATTTTTGCTTGCTGATTTGGGCATTTATGTCTGTTGAGAAAGGGAGAAAGCTAGTGCAAAGTGCCACTCTTGCAGAAGCAGCAGCTCAGAGCCTAGAGGAGCTCTGGCAGGGAACTGAGGGCAATGGAGAGGCTTTAGATGTGATCAAAATAGGGAGTGCCCTTGGCAGTGCATCCATAACTGTCAGATACACTGAAGAGGGTATGTATTTCTGGAGGTCACAGAAGAGGAGTTCAAGCTATCCTTCAGGCATAAGACACAGTAGATGAAAAGGGGCTACTGTCTTCTCAGTGTAGTGCTTATTGCTTTTCTAAAACAAGAACCATGATAGCGCTCTCCTCTCTTACAGCACCTTCCTCTACCAAAATCTCAAAGAAACTGGAGGAGCAGCCATGAGCAGCTGAACAATACTGCTCTGTACAGAAATACAGAGCATGCGTCAGACACAAGGGAAGATGTGAGTTCAAAATGCCTCAGGCAGAGGAAGCAACTCAGCTTAGCTTTCTCTTATCTTTATTGACAAAGGGCAAAAGAAAGGCAGACTACAAACACCATCTCCTTCTCAGGCAGTTTGTAGATCTCACACATCTGCCCCATGCTTTATTTATGAGTGAATGAAATGCACTTGGATTTTTGTCAACTAGGATATCTAAATGCTGAAAAAAAAAAAAACCCTGACAGATCTCAATTTTTCATTTTGTCCACACAAATACAAAGTCTCTGTTTTACTTTCAGCACGAGTCAAAATACACTGCCTTTCCTTCCAGAGTTACAATTAAACAGGATGGATACAAATGAAGGCTTTGGGACCAGCACTGCTTGAAATAATGCAGCCTACCGGCCACATCAGATGTGATGATAGTGGAAAAGCACTATTACCACCCTTATTTTTCTTTTTTGATGACTTCAAGACCAGTACCTATAGGTTACCTATATTTCTCATATTCCTAATGTTAATAGAAACGCAGCAGTAGAGCTACGGATAGCAACCAAAAGAAGAGTGAACTTTCTATCTTGCTGTGGGCTGAAATCAAACTACATATTAGTTAAAAACCAGGAATTATCTTGTATGCAAGGATTTTCTAGAGCAGAGATAAGAGGTGAATAATTCTTTCCATGTATCATCCTCCCTCTTTCATGCCATGAACAACTTCCATAAATAGGAGAGTTCAGAAGTGTGAACTTGATTAAGGGTTAGCTGAATGCTCTAGTAACTGATAAGAATGCATACTGATAAGAAGTAACTAAAATGTGGCTTCCACTTTAGAACTTTTAATTGAAATAGAAGTCTTCTGTTCGGATAGTAATGCTTTTACACATCTCTCTGTAGAAGCAATTAGCAATAATTTTATTTTACTGCAGCTGTTAAATAGTAGCCATACAAAGCCTAAGTGAGATGAGAGTGTCTAGGACTTTTTTTTATTTTTACTTTAAAAAATAGGCAATCAGGAAAAAAAAGGTAACATAAAAGCTTTTGGAGATTTTCTGGATCTTGATCAAGACAATACAACAAAGGTCTCCTTGAGAAAATTACAAGATTAAACACATAAATTCTCTTTCTTTAATAGGATTTTGCAATACTGGCCTGTTAACTGATATGGAATTCAAATGAAAATGCAAGGAGGTCACTTATGTTACCTGAATGAGCAAACTGTAATTTCAAATGTTGAACCTTAACCTTGCAAGAAACCGACAGTAAACTAATAATGATTAATAATACTTAAATTTCCTACTTAATTTTTCAGCAATTAAGAAAACTACATTTAAAAGCCTCCTAAGGTGAGAAAATTTTAGTAAAATTAAAATCCATCTGATGTTCCATAAAGGATTATAATTGAGCTGGCCACTAGGTGACTGACAGATGCTACCTATTAACCACTTTCCTTTCCCAATTGGGAAGAGAGAGGTCATAAGGGAAAGACACTTAGGAACTGTAAAACAAAACTAAAACTACTTTAATTAAAATAACAACAATAGAATAAAATACATATAAATACATAAAAATCCAGTATTGAATCCTTCTGCATAACAGTCCTTCATATTATAAACATCAAGTGATACCACTTTTAGAAGCAGACACTGTCTGTAAAAGCATGCTGTTAACTTCAGAATGTGCAGTTTCTGTGGAAGGACTTACCTGAAAGGTACAATCCCTGTTCTGCTCTAACTCAAACAAGGACATATTCAGAAATCACACTGATTAATATAAATATTTGCTACATTTTGATACTTAAAAAAATACCTGAGTACACACATAAGCAAACTTTCCAAACAAAACCAAACTGAAATAATCACTGCTTGATTTAATCATCTAATAATAGACTTCTCATTGCATGACATCTTATTATTTCTACATTGATGGGTTTTGATGGTAGATACAGACGAGAAATGTGTATTAATCATACCATTTAACTTTTCTTACTGCTGAATCAGTTATGTTTCATGTGGTATATTTCAGGTTCACTTGCACCTATCAAATGAGACTGTAATACAGCAAATGCATTAAAGGCCACTGCAACTATCCTTTTTTTTTGTTCCACTCTACTGCTTACAGTGATTTTTTTCAGATTAAGTGGACACCTACCTACCTATACAAACCTTGCAGTTTGGCTGGCAGTGCATCTTAGACCATAAGCAAGATACCTACATCAGTAAGAAGCCAAACTACTTGTAAATTGCAGACATAATCCCGTGACAGATAAACTGGTAACCTGTACTGTCTCACAGCTGACACCCAAGGATATATCTGTGCCCATCACTGCAGCATATGGACATAATGGGTGTGTAGGGTGCAACTTTCCCACTCAAACAGTGTTCTGTGTCCCATTTGTCTAGCGAGCATCAGCTCCTGCAAGGGCAGGCAGACTCATAGCTGGGGTGAAGCATTTTGACTACAGTACATACTTTTAGGCAGCAAAATGATTATTGGGAAAATCCCCAGCATATGAGTAGTGGTTTCTCGTTTTATTACTCATTTCTGGTATTTGCTGAAATATTTCCATCATGCCATTGTTTAACAGAGGTGAAACACATTGTTACCCTATGATGCTTTCTATTCTGCTTTGTGAAAAATTTGAATTTTCACTTCATGAAAATGCTCCTAAAACTCTGCCAACCTGTTGCTCTCTTCTGCTGCTGTTCCATGACCTGTACTAGTGGGAGGTGTCCCTGTCTATGGCAGGGGCTTGGAACTAGATGATCCTTGAGGTCCCTTCCAACATTACCATTCTATGATTCTATGACTACTTTGAGTGAACAGCGGGCACTCCAATATTTCTGGTCTTTTCTCAAAGCAAATGATTAAGGTACTGTTAAAAACATTCATGTACAGCTTGTAACATTAGAATGACTACTTCTAAGTATTTATGTCTTTGTTTATATATAATACCTCTGAATTTATCACACATTGGGAGGTGGTAACCTGAGAATGTATTGTTCAGTTAAGCAAACCATAAATTCAGGTAATAATAAAGATACTCTAAATTTCATGGGAAATTCACTTTTTATTTTTCATATTACCCAGGTTCCTAGTACACCTAACAGCCACTCAACTGTCCTTTCTGCTATTTCTTAAATCATAGTAATTGTCTTTTCTTCAAGCCTCCTCATTTCTGTTTGATGCCTGCTGACTATTCTGATGATCCTTCAGAGAGAAGAACTTCATACCTTCTTCCTACACTTTCACTCACTAATATCTCAAAAAATTAAAATGTCCAGCAGTGACACAGCCAGTAATTCTATTTTCCATCACAACCTTTCTCTTCCTTATGGAGTCTTAAGTATATCTGGAAATGCCAATTAGTCTCTCCTCTAATTTACTACTGCAGTTCCAGAAGAATTCTGTAGTCAGACCCTTTGTGGGGTCAGCAGCTAACTTGCGCTCTTGAAACTTGTTTTATTTAATCATTTGCTGATTTACTGAATCCATTGCTGAAAACACTCATCACCATCATCACAATATAATGAAATTAAGGGTGTTTCACAGGGCTCAGCTCTATCTCAAAACAGTAAGAGATTTGTGAAAGAAAATTTGTGGAGGTTTTTTCCTTTACAAACGGATGTTCTACTGCAATTTAAATGATGAAAAGAACAATAGATACTGCTATGTATCTATGCATTCCTGCAGATTATGAAATTAATATATATTCCATGCTTCTAGTATTTGAAAATGCTATTTCCAAGTTTTGTGGGTTTTAACTTGTTTAAAAATTCTAGGACATGCACACAAATTTGTTTACTTTCTAAAGTGTAAAGTTCATTAGCTGTAAAAACACAAACCTGCCTTGGTGTCAGATGGCATAGCACTAATTATTACAGAAAGTACATGAAACACTCTTACTTAAATCTTAATGCACAGGAGAGTTATCCATTAAATTTAAGAAGGTTAGAGCAGGGAATGATAGGTTGAATATATAAAATGAGATTTTTGATGACTATACATCATTAATCACTTTAAGTTGTATTTCACACTTATAAAGCCATCACATTTTGTATCCATCCCACAAGTTAAATGGAGGGACAGAGCTTGCTAAGTAATGCATATAATAATTTCTTTATAGAATACCTAAATGGAAATAACTGCAAAGAATGTAAAGATTCTCTAGTATCTAACTCAGAGTTTACTTAAGAGATACTTAGTTCACCTGCAATTTCATTCACTTTCTAAACTCACTTTCTATAACTTCAACTAACCTACTGAGATTAATTATGACAACTTCTCAATATTTTCAAGAGGCTTATTTTCTTTACCCAATACTTCATTCCAATAAAACCTGTTGAATGGACAATTAACAATTACACTGATGCATTTTAAAGATAACAGGAAGATAATGTGAGATTTTTCAGAACATATTGATTGTACTTGGGCACTCTACTGATTGAGTACCAGAAAGAGTCACTAGTCACCTGGAAACTGTCCAGTAATTTTATTTCTGTTTAGACACTATGCTTTTAACTTTCCTGTTGATATCTCCATAAAAGATAAATTTCGACTATCTGGAAGTGCCAGAAACATGCCTGAAGATAAGAATGTGTAGACCACAGAAGATTTGTAGTATCAGAGAGATTACATGGGCATGCTAACATGCCTTCAGCCCTCCGTATGTGTTATCATTTGTGACTATCGGCATAGTCACAGCAAAAGGTATTTCTGATATTTGACCTTCAATCATTCATGTTTTTGTAATAGGCACTTTCTTAACATATTATTATTCTTAATTATATGGCCCTGATTAAGGCCATAGGGCTGAAATGAGTCTGAACTTACTCCAGATGCCTGTATTTTATATAGCTGGTGTCACATTAGACGTTACACTATGCCTCTGCTTTAAATACATTCTGGCTATGAACCATATGTTTCTTTGTTTTCATTAGAGACACATGGAGGACACACAATGCATCACCATCTTTCCCCAAATCTCAGCCTTCTGTTCTAGTGAGCCAGGACAGGAAAGAGACACAGTTAGGCTCTCAGTTGAAAAGAAATACTTTATTCTAAACTATTTTCTTATTAATTAAAATTCTGCAAGTTTTTCCTCTCACAGCCTTATTAAGAAGAACTTAGAAATGTGGAGTATCTGGAGGTCACCTCTGCTAACAGAATTAATTCACTCCTGTGACCAGACTTGACCTTAAATTCACCCTTATTAACACCCCAGACCACTACTTAGACTGTTTTCTCTCTGACCTGGCTGGTTCCCAGGGAACAAAAGCCTGTGTGCTACTCATACTCTTACTGGTGATCCTGGAATGAGAAAACTGCAAAACCATTCACAAGCTAACAGTCATGCACTGCTTTTCTAGTAATACCCCAAATCTCAGAAAGGCAAATTAGTAATCTTACAACTTATTCTGAAGGAAATTGCAAGATCAGCTGCTTGTTCAGAATCTGAGCACACGACTGAAGTGGTTTCCAGGCTCCGTAGAGATGAATGCAGAAGTCATATAAATATTGCAAATAGATTTCTAATACAAAGTATTTCAAGGCAAGATTGTCTGAAGACCTCACCAACAGTTTTTGGAGTGAAATCTTGAGTACATTTTAGACTTTAAGAGCCTTCACTTGCATGGATAAGCTGTAGAACCAGCTCCAGCAAGTACCCATTTATCCCATCTGCCTGTGATGATGCCACATAAGCAGCATTGGATAGACACTTTGCTGGAGGACCCTCTGGGAGAAGATAGCATTTGTAAAGAGAATGAAGCCATCATTTGACTATTATATCAATTGAAGGTGGTGATGTCCATGTGAGCACCATCTTCCCCAAACCCCAACCTTCTGTTCTAGAAAGCCAGGACAGGAACGAGACACAATAAGGTGATCAGATGACCAGAATAGAGTTATTACCATTAAGTGGTGATATCAGAATTTTATGTAATATTATTACTACCAAAGTACAAATAAGAGTGCTGTACAAAGCAAAGTGAAATATTTGCACAGTTAAAAGAAAACAGTAAAGCTGTGTTATATTGAGCAGGGGTCAAATTTGCAACTGTTGTGAAATTAAAATATGTGAGAAAACAGAAGGGAAAAAAGAAAACCTCTGCTTGGGCCGATTCATATTTTGACTTGCATCCTAAGTCCCTAGGACAGAATTTATACTAATTCTAGACACAAATAGAGATGTAAGCCAATCAAAGCAATTTTCAGGGAATCTAAATCTAATATCCAGAACAAGAATTCTTATTGCTGAATATTTCTAAAGAAAGCAAATTGTTTACACAATCTCAAATAAAATTCCCAAGACATAAGAGAGTATAAGAAAATAAAATGAGAGGGGATTAAGCTGGATTTTAAATGTTAAAATATTAATCTAGTAGTGAAAATGCACCTTTCCTTTTCCTCCTGTGATGGTATTTTTAAATCCAGTCTCCTATTTAGAAGACAACCATGATTCTCAATTACAAATTACTCTTAGTATGGGATTTCCCCCCTTTGCTTTTGCTGAAACTATGCAGCTTCTGCATGAAATAATGCATGTGTCAATGAGCAAGGGAGAGCACAACTGCAGTTAATGACAGGTGATGGGAGTACTCTGGTGAAAAAGAGTTATAAACAGAGAAACACATTTTATATTGAACCCAAATTTGCTTCCTCCTCATTTCTGCTCTAATACTGTGATACCCAGAAGAATTTTGACAGCTATCCTACGGCACTAAGAAGAGATATAATAAGTAAAAATGCTTTCACAGGACCTAAAGTGTGATGCCGTTTTCAGTTGGGTATGTGGCATCTTCCTTAAACTGCAGATGCTTCAAGTGACAGAAGGTCTTCCAAATTTTAATGTTAGGTTTCAGTAAGGCCCCTGGAATAAAGTAACATCTGGTAAAGGCAATTTAAATCTGTTGTGTAAATCTCAAGCAAAATCCAAATGGTTTTGAACAATCCTCCTTTTGGCCAGGATGTCCCTCTTGGTTTGTTTTGCATTCATCATCTTTTAGTGCCTTCCTACAAGTCAATAATTTCCAAAAACCTATCTTTTTTTTTTTTTTTAAACAAATGTGTCTTCCTTGATGTCTGCCAGTGCAACAGTATCAAATGTTCTCTGCCCATTCCAAAAATTTCCATTGCACATATCCAAGCATTTCGCACTGCAGCTCCCTTTGCTCTGTCCACCCTCATTACCTGCTCTACCTAAAGTACCTATACAGTGGCCAAAACCTAAAATGGAAAAAAAAAAAAAAAAAAAGAGAGAACAGTTACACAAGCTGTCACACTGATACATACAATGTCTCAACACAATCACTGCAATGAAACTAAACAGGACAAACCATCAGTTTCATCACAGAATCAAGACCTCATCATCCATATCATTGCGTTCTCATTTTTTATTCTTCTAGTCTACAATCACTGGTAATTTCTTAAGCATTTGCAAGGCTCAAGATTAGTATTTATTTTAAATGCCTGGCTTTTTAGTATAAAGCAATAGAAGACAGAAAGTTAGATACTCTTCCAGGATCTACTGCATACTAATAACTAGGTCAACAGATCAAAAGGTAGAGGTAGGAAGGTAGATAGGTAGGAAAGTAGGTATGTAGATAGATAGATAGACAGATAGCCAGACAGACACACATAGATAAAAAGACAGGTAAGAGAAGCATACTCCAAAACTGGGAGCAGTAGAAAATGCCAGCTAGTCTTTTCCTCAGGTGTTTCTCTGAATAAGTTTTCCAGGTAAGTGAGCTGCTGAAAAGAAGAGTCTATATTAGGGAAGCAATCAGAAACTATGTTTCCTGTCAATCAAGTTACTGCAGTAAGAGACTTGGGAAGCGATTGAGTGCTGAAATTTCATATAATTTCTACCTATTTGCATTCATCTGTACTATAAAGAGTCTGAGCTGCTGTCTATAGGTATTTAATCACCACAACTCACAACCTTTCATCTAGCCTGAACATTTTATGAGCTGGCTTTGAGATTATCTAAAGCACTTGTGATTTTGTTACTTTGCAAGCCAAATGTGAGTGCAAAGTAAATGAATACTTTGATGAAAAATTATCCTACAGGGTCTGCAATTGCTTCAGAAATTACAATAATTCTGATCTGTAAAAAGAACACACTGCATTGCTGGGTTTGTTTATCGGCTGTGAATTTGAAGACAAGAATGCCTGTCAGTGCTTCTGGAATGCAGGGGTAATATTTTCTATGCATCCAATACTATTGAAAAACATTGAGTTGCTATTGAAACAAATGGACTCCAAGGTGACTTTATGTGTTCTGTAACACAGGTACAGGTAAAGCTAAAGGTTTTCTTTCTTTGGATTTTTGTTGTTGATTGGTTTTGTTTTGTTTTTAAAAGGCCACATGATAAATTTGCTCAAACCTTGTATACTGATGTGACAAAATTTTACATCATGGAGCTTTTATGGGTAAATACAGGAAGGAAATATTTTCTACAGGAAAAAAATTAACTAGAAGGGGTTTTTTTTGTTTGGTTGGTTTTTTTTACCAAGTTACTTTCTCTGTAGTACCTGTCTCTCAAAAATCACACCCAGCCACTAACTTGGCAAGCTACTATATGAATTCAACAGGCCAGAGCATCTACAGGCTATACACTAACAATATCAATGGATAATGGAGAAGCAGAAGACATATTTGTATGCTTGTGCATTCAGGATTGCAAAGAAATGCATGATTATACTCAAAGAGAGTATTATGTGATAAGTCAAGGAAGTATGTGAATATTAAGTTATAATGCTGATAGTGTTATTAACTAAAACTAATGAATATTCTGGTGGTTATACTCTCTGCTCCAGCTATAAACAACAGTGACAGATGGTATGAATGATATAGAAACACAGTGCTTTCATTTCATTTTGCAAAGCAACAAAATTAAAAATTCATGTGGTGGTAGAAAGACAGAATCAACTGTGGAAAACATTCAGTGAACAGCCTGAAGGAACAGACTCATGTACTTGGGGCAAGTATCCTTAGAGCAGGAAAACGAATGGTGCTAAATGTGACTTTAGACAATTCTCAAGTGTTAACACACAAAAACTGAAACACAAGTCTACAGATTTATGAGGGAAACTCAGACTCACAAAAACACACACTTCACGTTCTTGCCACTTTTCAACTAATTCAAGAAAATTAAGATCAAACCATCCAGAACCACTGCAGACACGAGAGAATTCTAATAGGGCTTTCTCCAGACAGCTAAGTCTGAAATAGCCCATGGCATACACATGCATCAATACCTACCTTTCATGGTACATTAATCTCTGAGCTAAACTAGGCTTATTACATGATTTAGAAAAGTTATAATTACAATCTCAAATATATCTTCTGGAGAGGATTTTGCTGTTAGATCAGACATTGTTATTAGTATCTGTCCATTAGTGTAACTCCACATGTCGACGGATGCTGAAGCAGGTAGCAACTTTCTAAGACTACTTCCTCAGAGCATGTTAGTTACCTTCAACTAGATAGTTGAGATTAAAAAAACAGAGAAAAAATGAAGCCAGAAGGAACACGTGGAGCACTATTTGAAGTAGAGTGGACTTTACAGTTAAACTAGATTGTTCTGGGCTTTGTCCTCAAGAAACTGGAATGTTTCCAGGGATGGATACAACACAGCACTCTAAGGATCTGCCTTCAGTGCTTACACGATTTCAGCAAAAGAAATATCCATAAATGATTCTGTTTCCTGATTCTTGAAAGCATGACACTGCAAAATTTTCAAACTCTGGACGTGTTCAAGGCCAAGCTGGATGAGGCTATAAATAGCTGATCTGGTGGAATACGTTCCTCCTCCACGGCAGGTGTTTTGGAACTGGAGGATGTTTAAGATCCCTTCCAACCCAAATCATTCTATGATTGTAGGATATTTGGATATCATTAAGTCAGTAGTTATATAACGGAACTATTAACCTAAAAAGGAATCTGAAACTTAGACTTTGAATGTCCACTGCCTTCTGAAGAGGAATTTTGAACACAGCATGATGGAGATTCTGTATTTACAGTTTTGAAGATCTCCAGAGTATATATGACTACAGTCAGCCAAGGGGTCAAGAGTTTGTCCATATATGAACCTGCTGTTTCCTTGTAAAAATATACCTTTTTTAAAAAAAAATTATATA
>WBNM01042932.1:1451-65657 GCA_013399055.1 Ramphastos sulfuratus
AGGTCCTGCTGCAGAGCCCTTCTGCCCTCCAACCCACCAACATCTGCCCCCAGCTTGGTGGCATCTGCAAACTTGCTGGTGACTGTCTTGATGCCCTCGTCCAGATCATCAATGAAGATGTCAAAGAGGATGGGGCCCAGTACTGAATAGTAATCTGTTACTAATAACAGATCTTTTTTTGGGTTAATTCTTACTACAGAATTAAATTAATCTATAAGTTCTAGAAGCTGCATCTGACATCCTTAGATTTATCACTATCTAAAAGTCTTTCAGCATCTGTGAAGTCAATTTTACTTCTATAACTTGACAAACATTCCTTAACCAGGAAGCAAAAATCAGGCAGCAAAAAGACCATTCCACAGTTATTGCTACTGCACAGTTTCTTTGTTAATCAACCAATATCTGAAGCTGTTTACGAGAATCCTACTCCTTTCCCAAACATCTCAGAGAAAGAAACATTATTAGCTGTTTATTTAGAGATATAAAAAGCAAGAGAAAATTTGATCCCTCTCAAGGCATGTCAAAATCATTTGGTAGTCCTTCAGGAGTGCAAGGTAATAAATGCTATCTCAATTATAAAACCAGTCAAAATCTGATCTCCTTCTTATGTTAAAAAACTACACTATGCATGATACATCACCTACATTTATGTTTCATTTTTACCTACTTTTCTTACTATCACAAATCAAAAGTGCAGTCATACTTGGCACTTCATTTTTACTTAATACTCTTCACATTTTATACAAAAATTCTAGTTTTAGCGAATAAACAATGCATTCATAAATGGTAGTTTCAAGCAATGAATAAATATCAAGAAGGACTGCAGAAGCAGCATCATATTGCATGCAACAGATGGCATAAAACATGTTGAAGGCTCTGAAGTCCTTTAGAAACAGGAAATTATATTACCAAACATGCTTGAAAAGGTGCCAGAATGAACAAGAATCTTTATGCTGTAAAATATAAAACTCATTGAGCTGAGACAAATCAAATAACACATTTTAAGTATTTCTTTTCTTTTTGTTGTTGTTGATTTGGTTAATTGAAGTTCACATGTTATGAAAATATATTGTTTCCAAATACTTATAATATTTTAAGGCTCTATGCATTATCAAGGTAGCATTGTCACAGAAACATAGAATGCTTT
Organism: Ramphastos sulfuratus; assembly: GCA_013399055.1. NCBI lineage: Eukaryota > Metazoa > Chordata > Aves > Piciformes > Ramphastidae > Ramphastos > Ramphastos sulfuratus. The sequence continues at coordinate 2,599 of WBNM01042932.1, forward strand.
GGATTGAAATGGAACTTAAGGATCATCTTGTTCCAGTCCCTCTGCCACAGGCTAAATCAGGTTGCTCAACGTGGCCCAGCCTGGTTTTGAACACTTCCAGGGAAGGGACATCCACAACTTCTCTAGGTAACCTGATCCAGTGTCTCACTGCCCTCATCATACAGAATTTCTTCCTTATTTCTAATCTAAATCTACTCTTTCAGTTTAAAATCATTGCCCCTTGCCCTATCACTACATCCCCTGATAAAGAGTCCCTCATGGTTGCTGTAGGTTCCCTTGAAGTCCACTATAGGGCCACTATACTTTCTGCCCAGAGCCTTCTCTTCTCCAAGGCTGAGCAATCCCAATTCTCACAGTCAGTCTTCATAGGAGAGGTATTCCAATCCCCTGATCATATTTGTGATCTTCCTTTGGACTTGCTCAGCCAGGTCTGTGTCCTCTTTATGTGGTATACCACAGAACTGAACACAGCATTCCAGGTGGGGTCCCATGAGAGGGTAGAATCACCTCCCTGGACCTGATAATCTCATGCAGGATGTGATTGGCTTTCTGGCCTGTGTGCACATAGTGCTGACTCTTATTCAATACTTCACCCATCACCACCTCCAAGTCCTTCTCTGTAAGGTACTCTCAATGCAATCATTGCCCAGCCTTTATTTGTGCATGGGATTGCCCCAANTGATGATTATTTGAGATATTTAAAAGATTTGCCCTAGCATGCTGTACAATACCCATCTGATATAAATGTTGTGTTACTGCTCCATAGTCCTTTGCCCCACATAACTTTTGCTACTAGGGTCACCTAAGTTAAAAATCAGTACTGTACAAGATAAGGTTGACATCACTGGAAAGGATTTAGGTCCTATGATTCCTTCATAGATTCCTTTCCCTTTTCATTTGTTGTTATAGTCAACAGAATAACTAGAGTCTTAATGGAGGACACTNTTCAAGCTTGTCAAAGTCTCTCTAGTTGGCAGCCTTTCCCCCAGCATGTTAACCATGACACATAGCTTTGTTTACTGTCATCATAAACATGCTGAGAGTGCACTCAAGCCCACTGTCCACATCNTGTAACAGTTGATATCCTAGATAAAAATTACATTACCTACCCCTAGTTTAGTACTATGGAAGTTCCTATGGGTTGATATCTGTCCTAGGAAACAAAAAAAAACAAAAAGTACCTTTCATAAAGTTATGATGACTGTCATTAATGAATTACATTTTCAATCTCCTGTTTAATATTACAAGTATTAAATTATCCTCAAGTCTTAAGTGTGAAGTTAGTCAAGTAAATTCCAACCACAAATTCCCCTGTTTTGTCCCTTTACCCTTTTTCTCTTTTTGTCTCATTATTAAAAATTAATAAATGCAATACAAACACTGGTTTCATTGACAGAACAAAAGTCCTAAGTCATTGGAAAAACAGTACAGAAAGAGCCCACAAGTTATATGATGGTTTTGATTTTCAGACAAAATGAGTAAATAATTTATCATATTTAAATAGGAAGAAGTAATGAGATGCCTGTTAAGATTACATCTCTTTAAATCAACAATTCCAGACATTTTAGTCAAGAACCACAAAAGAATAACCTTGCAACCTCTTTTCATACCACAGTTTCAACAAGTTTTAGGAAACTGGAGAAATACCAAGGAATTAAAATTATTAAAACATGCTTAATCCTATTAAAAATTTTTTTAAAAGTTTTTAAAAAAAGAAAAAGGAAAAAAAAAAAAAAAGAAAGAAAGGTTACGAGAATGGAAATAAGGAATTGACATTTACCATGGTTTCATGGAAGGTAAATCCCATCAATCAAACGTCCTAGGTTTTTTTTGGTCATTTATTTTGACAGAATTACACTTTGATAAAAGTAATTTTACTGCTTTGACACACCTTTTTCTCCAAGGCACTTAAATTCTACATAACATTTTGATTAATAAGATTGCATTGGGGAATTAATCAGTCACATGTCAGCAGGACTGAAAATTATCTTGTTGGCATATCTCAAAATATAATTGTTAGAGAGAAGGTAGTAATGAGCAGGGACATTTCTGCTGAGTCCCTTAAGGGATTGTTTTTTGGTTCTGCAGGTTTTAGTACTTCCTTTAATGACTTCAAATGTAGAAGTTATGCGTTTGGAGAGTTTGAAAATTACATACCAAGAACAGGATAATGAACATTGAGAAGCAAATATCGGAATTAGTTTTAGAACTCCTGATATTCTCTTATATTATCTGCCTTGGTGAATGACTGGATGAGTATCAGTCACCACTTCTATGCATAGTCCTCAGGGAAAATATGATCACTCATGTTGTCAGTGAACTTATTCAGTGTTGTGTGTCTAGAAAATCAGTATAACCAAATCTTATGTATCAAGATTTCAGCTAGTTTCTTGTAAAAGCCAGGATTATTCTTTCCTTCTTTTCCTATGGAACCAATATAAATTAATCACTTTGACTTTCATCCTCTTTCTTTTCTTGTCCATTTGAAACATTACAGATTTGAGACCAAACTATCCTAAAGCTCACAGCAAAAGCAGACAGCCCTATCTCAAGCATTTAATTTCCTAGACCGACTAACTCATCATGTTACAATCACTTTGAGATCTCGTTCTGGGTTTGAAAACAGTTTTTCCTTACATTCAGATTGTCAGAGAAATCATATTTTCACTCCTAAAGACTTGGACCATTTGCTTGGGTGTTTGACTATTTGCTTGAGTGATTTTGTACCCTCTGATTTTCTCTGTCTATGGTATAACCTAAAATCTGAATCATGACAGACTTTAATAAGGGTAAAATCTTAAACATTTTATAGCCAGCAATATACAAGAAATTATCATTAAAATATCCAGGTGTTCTAAAATTTATCTCTAAGGCAGCACATATGTGAATAATATAAAGGTACCAAACCAACAATTCTTCTAAATCCTTCTAAAATTCTTATAAATTCTTAAAGTTACCCTCAAACTTCAAACCATATTCATTTCTGGATAATACACAAAATGACTAGAATATGTTTTTTTTACTTTCCTTGTAACAAAAGGAAGGCTTAATTACAGTTTATAGCTTGTAATAATCTACTATGTCATAAATTAGAGCAAATAGGTTTTGTGGCTTTTTTGGTCAGTTGAGGTTTCTTTTTGTTTGCTTGATTTTTCTCCAAAACAATCATAAAGAGCAAAGAACTGTTAATCTTTCATAAATTACCTCAAACTGTGGTACAGCGAACTTTCTTTTCCTTTCTACTTCAAATATACTGCTCTGTCATAGAAAGTAGAGCATGTGGTGACAAGTGTCCATATTCTAGCTATACCTTAGACATCTTTACAGAAAAAAAAGTGTCACAAACTGATTAGAAGTTAGATAGCCTGCAGTAAAACTTTTTGCTTCTGAGCTTGACCCTAGTGAGTCACCTAGCTGCCAGTACTGCAAATCATTTATTGATTTGTTGTATCCAAGGTTTTTCTTTTCTCCTCATCCACCTATATCAGAGAGATCTAAGACACAGCAGGTGTTCATTTGAATAACACTATGAAGACACTTGAAACTATTATTACACATCAGATATGTGCGTTGTATCATGAATATATTAATTGGAGAGTCAGCATTTAGAGTAAATTGTATTTACTTGAATTTAAAAAGTTTTTATACACACACCAGTACAAAATCAAGTACTATCTAAAAGTAAACAAAGATCTGCTGTGTTTCAAATGTCTAATTTCTCATTGAAAATGCAACTCCATGTTTTCATGTTCTGACACAGAGTTGCAGATGCAATGTATGTTTGGGCAATTTTAGCTATTGTAGCTTGTTGCAGGTATCATTGCAATAAACTCTATAAATACATCACATTATTTAAGTAATTTCTTATGAGTGTGCCCAACTCTAAAAGGTACTAAAATTGATAATGATACTTCTTCTTTATAGATCTGAGCATTCATATTTTAATTTCTACAATTTTTTTTCCAGACTTTGCTCAAATCAACTTCTTTATTTGAAAAAGGTATGCAGAGCAGATCCATAGTATTATGCTTTAATTCTGAGATATAATGTTCCTTCCATTAGGTAGTATAGTTTGCACTTATGTTGCCTTTCCTGGAAAACAATAAAAGCTAGACAGTTTTATACAAGTACATTTTAAAAGTCTCTCTATCAGTCTTCAGATTCCAAACACAGAAGAAATCTAGCATTCCATTCCATTGTGTAGTAACTGCAGGCTATTGTTATCATTTTAATAAAGTTCACAACTGGGTATCATAATAGAGAGAGCTCTTCTTTTAATATCTCAAATGAAATCTTCACTCATTTCTGTGAGAGCTTGAACCTCATATTGCATGGCTCAAGCCACAAAACCCCCTGCTCTCAAATTGTTCAAATGGTTTATTGGCATAGCAGTACTTTTTTATTGATCTTGATGCAATAGACCAGAGACCTATAAACTATCATTCTTCTTTACTTACTCAAATTTCCAATAGTATAATATTCAACCAATTTAAAATAATCCTTCAAGTAGCCAAGCTTTTTGCTTTTCATAAAGCCAGTTGTAGTACTTTGTGTCATGAGATTGGACATATCCATCACTGCTCTCCATATATTTACTTTTTTTTTTTTTAATGTTTACTTTTAAAATGAAAGAAGAAAGTAGTTCCTATTCAGTAGTGTAAGTTAATTTTCTTATCCACTCTTGTCATGTCTTCTTATATTTCAAATACTCCAAGTTGACAGGCATACATTTTCTACTTTAAAAAAAATTAACTGTTAACCAGTTTCAAGTGTCAACCTCAACAAACTCCTCACTGACAAAGTAAATTAATTATTCAATTTTGTAATGTGTTTGGTGTAACAAATGTCACAGTAAACTTCAGTTTTGAGGTACACAACAAGGGCCAAAACTTTTATGTCAGTCTAGACAGACAAAGAAATTTTATTTGCTGTTGCTGTGAATATGTTGAATAAAACAGTAGGAAATTTCAATATCTGGTGTAACCTATCTGACACTTAGAATCATAGAATGGTAAGGTTGGAATGGACCTCAGGGATCATCTAGTTCCACCCCCCTGCCATAGGCAGGGGCACCTCCCACTAGTACAGGTTACTCAAGGCCTTGTCCAACCTGGCCTTGAACACCTCCAGGGAGGGAGCAGCCACAACCTCCCTGGGCAACCTGTTCCAGTGCCTCACCACCCTCACTGTAAAGAACTTCCTCCTGACATCCAGTCTAAATCTTCCCTCTGCCAGTTTAAACCCACTTCCAAGTCTGTAATAATGCAATGCATAGCTTTTGCAAGGCTGAGCGTGCATCCCACACACAGAGGGCACTGGCACAGCTGTTTACATGCCACAACCAGGGTACTAGTGGCATTTAACAACATCCACATGGGCTGGATGTACAACAGTTGCCAGAACTGACATAACACATAACCATGGGTACCCGAGCCCTGTTCTCCTTCAGCAAGTCAGACCTGAAGGTCATACAAATGCCACGCACAGAGTCTTTAAGCATCAGCATCTTCTGTCTGACCACTACCCCTGTCTGAGGGGGTCACTCTTATAGGCTCAACTGGTCACCCTAATGGCTGACATGTCCAACTTGGTGGTCTCTAGCAAACACACACAAACTCTCATGTTTATCTCACCTACTCTACATTCACTCACCCCACCCTCATCATGGTCTGTCTGTGTGAACCTGGGACCACCTAATCACCATCTGGTCCACATCCATCTATAAGTTAGAAGATAGGAAAGCAGTGGTCCCTGCAGCTGCTCGCTTGTAGGGACACTGTGATCCTCACTCTCTCCAGCTGCTGGCATTTGCAGCTGTCACTGCACCCTCCAGCTGCTTCACAACAAATACACAAATCTCTATGACCTAGGTGTTTCCCAGCTGCTAATTCTGAGCCTCTCACTCATTGCTGGTGGCATGAAGGGATGGGACACTATTTCCAGTGTCTCAGTCATAGAAATATAGAATGGTTTGGGTTGGAAGGGAACTTAAATATCATTCCATGCCATGAGCAAGACCACCTTCCACTAGACTAGGCTGATCAAGGCTTCATCCAATCTGACCTCTCTAACATCTCCAAAGAGGGGTCATCCACAACGTCCCTCGATGACCCGTTCCAGTAATTCACCAATTATTATAAAGAATTTCTTTCTAATGTGCAGTCTGATCTACCTTCCTCAAGCTTAAATCCACTCACTTTTGTCCTATCACAAACTTTTTTTTTTTTACTTTGTAAAAAGTCACTTCTCAGCTTTCTCATAGGCCCCCTTCCAGTGCTGCAAGGACACTATAAAGTCACGGAACATAATCATAGAATCACAGAACCATTAAGGTTGGGAAAAATCTTTAAGATCACTGTGTTCAGCCATGACCACTAAACTATATCCTGAAGCCCCACATATACACTCTTTTTGAACACCTCTACCCCCTCCCTGAGCAACTTGTTATAATGCTTCATCACTCTTTCAACAAACAAAATTCCTAATATCCAGTTTAAACGTCCCCCAGCACAAGTCTGTTTCCTCTAGTCCTATTGCTAGTTACTTGGGAGATGAGACCAACACCTACCTCCTTTCAGGTAATTGTAGAGAGCAATAAGATCTCCTCTTAGCCTTCTCATGTCCAGACTAAACAACACCAATTCCCTCAGCTGCTCCTCATGCAGCATGCCCTCCAAATCCCTCACCAGCATCACTGATCTTCTCTGGACATGGTCACAAAATCACAGAATTATTGAGGCTGGGAGAGCTATACTCAAGTTGTCAGGGCATGTAGGAAGGCAACAAGGAAGGCCAAGGCCCTCTTGAAACTAAAACTGGAAAAGGAAGTCAAACAGAATGAGAAGGACTTCTCCAAATATATCAGCAGGAAAAGGAAGAATAGAGAAGGTGTGAGGCCACTGCTGAATGAGGAGGCAGCCCTGATAACTGAGGATGCAGAGAAGGCAGAGTTGCTGAATGCCTTCTTTGCTTCAGTCTTTATACCTAAGACTGAACTCCCCTATGTACTCCAGACCCTGGATGAAGGAGAGGAAGCCTGGAGGAGGGAATGCTCCCCACTGGTCAGTGAAGACTGGGTTAGGGATCAATTACACAAATAGAACATTCACAAGTCCATGGGCCCTGATGAGATGCACCCAAGAGTGCTGAGAGAACTGCCTGATGTTGACGCTCCACCACTTTCCATCATCTTTGTAAATTTGTGGCAGACAGGAGAGGTGCCTGAGGAGAGTCAATGTCACTTCAGTCTTCAAAATGGGCAAGAAAGAAGTTCTACGAAATTATAGAGCAGTCAGTCTCACCTCCATCCCTGGAAAAATGATGGAGTGGCTTGTTCTGGAGGGCATTTCTAGGCACTTGGAAGAGAAGAAGATTATCAGGAGTAGTCAGTGTTTATTTACCAAGGGGAAATTATGCTTGACTAACCTGATAGCACTCTATGATGAATAACTGAATGGGTAGATTCAGGGAGACCAGTGGATGTAGTCTAGTTTGACCTTAGCAAGGCCTTTGACACCGTCTACCATGACATCCTAGTGAGTAGGCTCAGGAAGTGTGGGATGGAAGAGCAGACAGTGAGATGGATTGGGAGCTGGTTACAAGACGGAGTTCAAAGAGTGTTGATCAATGGTGCCAAGTCCAGCTGGAGAGCTGTAACTAGTGGAGTTCCCCAGGGATCAGTGCTGGGTCCAGCACCATTCAATATCTTCATCAATGACATTGATGAGGTGATTGAGCATCTGCTCAGCACGTTTGCTGATGATACCAAACTGGGAGGCTTTGCTGATACAGCTGAAGGCTGTGCAGCCATCCAGAGAGACTTGGACAGACTGGAGAGCTGGGCACAGAGGAACCTAATGAGATTCAAAAAGGATAAGTGCAGAGTCCTGCACCTGGGGAAGAGTAATAAACTGCACCAGTTCAGGTTGGGAGGTGATCTACTGGAGAGCAGCCCCATGGAGAGAGACCTGGGAGTCCTGGTAGGTAACAATTTATCCATGGGACAGCAATGTGCCCTTGTGGCCAAAAGGGCCAACTGGAGTGCATTACGAAGAGTGTGCCTAGCAGATTGAGAAAGGTTCTTCTCCATCTCTGCTCTGCCCTGGTGAGACTCTATCTTGAGTACTGCATTCAGTTTTGGGTTCCCCAGTTTAAGAAGGATGGGGATCTGCTCAAGAGAGTCTAACAGAGGACTACGAGGATGATTAGGGGACTGGAACACTGCCTTATGAGGAGAGGCTGAGGGACCTGGGGCTTTTTAGTCTGGAGAGAAGACTGAGAGGGGATTTAATAAATGTTTATAAATATCTGAGGGCTGGGTGTCAGAAGGGGAAGAACAGGCTCTTCTCACTTGCTCCCTGTCATAGGACAAGGAGCAATGGATATAAGCTGCAACACAGGAGGTTCCACCTCAACACAAGGGGGAACTTCTTTCTGTTAAGTGTCACAGAGCACTGGAACAGACTCCCCAGGGAGGTTGTGAAGTCTCCTTCTCTGGAGACTTTTAAGGCCCATCTGGATGTACTTCTCTGTGACCTGAGCTAGATTGTATGGTCCTGCTCTGGCAGGGGGGTTGGACTCGATGATCTCTTTGGGTCCCTTCCAACCCCTAACATCCTGTGATACTACGATCCTGTGAATAGGTCTCTGAGATCATCAAGTCCAGCCTATGACATAACACCACCACACTGACATTGCAAAAGCTCCCTGCTTAACCAGGCCAGTCTTCTTCCCCATTGGCTCATTTTTCAGCACATAGGGACAACCTGCTACTGCATCTTCATCATTTAATCCTTAAAGTAAACCTAGCCTTTCCTGACCCCTTTGCTTTTGAGGGCTACTTCCCAAGGGACTCTCCAAACCAGCATATTGAATAGATCAGAGTCAGCACTCCAGAAGTCCAAGACAGAGGTTTTGCTGACAGCCCTCCCAACTTCACCATGCCATGCTAATACAGAATGGAGCAGGCCAGGACCAGGTGGCAGCCTCAACCGCATGACTGGCAGCTCTCAGGCAGGCAGGAAAGCGAAGGGCAAGAGAGTGAACTGGAAATATTCCACATATGATTTGCTGCTTTAGAAAAAGAACGATGCATTATTGGGTGTAAGGACATTTTAGTGCACGTTGCAACTGTTATGGCATTCTTAGCAGTTACACTGCATGCATATAACGTAGCCAGGACTGTAGAAATTATGATGATGAATGTATGCTTTTATGTAACTTTGCAGTCAGAGAACTTTTTCAAACTACATTTGTGTAGATTACACAAATTTATTAATGATTTTCTATGTTGCTCCTCTTTTCTGTCAATAATAAGAGTATTTCAAAGACAGTCATTTTTCTGTGTATATACCTTGCATCAGCATATACTCCCCAAAAATCAATAAAAATCCACAAGAGCTTGTTACAACTTTCATGAAAGGATACTTTAGACCACTGCTCTGTAACATCTCTGTGCCCTTCCTGCACATTTAAAATTAGTATCTCCAAGAGCTCAAATCATTTGAAAAGGGAAAGGGCAGAAATAAAAGCAGTTTATCAAAGTCTTCATTCTATAGAGTTTTGCTAAGACATAACAATTATTGTCTCACATATAATAATGGATTTGCTGCAGTGTGTGCGGGTCTGTAGCTTTGCAACACACTTTATATCTATTTCTCCATCCACAATTCTTAAACAAAGATAAAAGCTTGATTTTTACCAAAGGTGTAGTTTGAGTTACAAAGAATTGTAATAGAAGTATTTGCTTTGGTATAGCTGAATAAATGTCGACTGCATAATATTTAAAATACATATTGAGCTTATTTCTTTTTAGCAATACTAAATTAAATCTATTATTATTTATCATCCATACTGTAACCTCTTTTTTCATTTCCCTGTGCCATAGTTTGAGTTTCCAGGGCTCAAACCCAAGGGACAGAATGTAGGTTACTGCCCTCTTTCCCCCTCCCACTTGCCCCAAAGGGAAAATGTAGGGAGGGGAATTGAAAGGGTAAATGAAAGACTTGAATAGAAACTAAAAGTTAAGAAAGCATTTTTTACCAAAAAATTAAAATGTATTTAGGGAAATAAGGATGCACAGAGATATAGGGGAAGGAGATAAATACAAATATGTACAGAACCAGTTTGCAGATGGCAACAGATTCTTTGGATGTAGGCCTCAATACACATGGAGGTAGGCCAGGACCATGCGGCAGGCCTGACCGTGTGGTCAGCAGCTCTCAGGCAGGCAGAGAGACAAAGGGCAAAAGAGTGAACTGGAAATTCCTCCCCATTATAGAAAGGGTAGGCAGGAAATGGGAGGGAATAATATGACCCAGAGACCCTTTGCCTGGAGGGGTTAAGTTTCCACTTGACCACCTGGCAGCACTTAAACCACCGCTCCCTGAGTCCTTAGGGGGTCTCTAGTCATCCTGGAAAGATGCTGCTGTGCTGTTTCAAAGCTTGTGATTATCCTCTGGCAAAGGCAGGCTCGTGTTTATCCATACTATATTCTGCAGGTTCAAACCTATGAAGTGATATTTCAAAGTGTCAAACGGAATACATTCTTTTAAGTTGGAAATAAACACACTTTAGTTCATCATTATACTACAGGGAGTACATTTGCCTTCTGGCAGAGAAAATAAGTTGCTGTAAGCATTTCAAGCATGGACAATATAGAAATAGCACTGATTTAAGATTTTAAAAATCCTTCGGGAACTGTAGACTCTCCATACTCAAGACTTCCACTGATATAGAAATGGCTGAAGACACCTGGCTTGAATGCAGTCCTTTCTTTATGAAATAGCATATTTCATATTAAAAAAAAACCAAAACGAAATCAAAACAAAAAAACCCCAAGTTTAGTGTTTTGACTTTATATTGTAGAGAACAAGGACATGAAGTATTACTAAGCATCTTAGCTGCTACTAATTTTTTAGTGTATGCATTATGATATTACCAGAAAATTATGCAGACAATGGCGTGTTCACATTTTAAGTCATGAAGTAGAAAAATAACAGTTTCTTGAAGATCAAAAGCCACTCAGAGTTTAAACAGTAGTATGAGAAAGTCTATGTTTGAAGCTATGTGAAGAAATCTCCAAGAAAATGAGGTAAAAGATTTCATAAACAGTAATATATTGAACAACAACAGTGAAGGCCTCTCTGAAGCTGTGTAAGGAATCTAGGGGGAAAAAGAATAAATTATATGGGTTGTTTTTTTTTTTATTTTCCAGTTGCAGTATAACCATGTTTGTGCTATACATGCTGCAGAAGAAATCACATTGATACTTGCTTTTTAAATGCATCCATGGCAGCTTTGCCCTTGCCATAGGTAACAATGTTGTGCAATTGATGATCAAATTTTAGTAACATTTAGAAGCCCAACTCCTGTAGTTTTTGAAGAAAGTAAAACTTAAATACAGAAAGGAAATGAGACAGTGGGAACAAAAGCCATAGCTCTGAGTTGCATACTTTATACAATACAGAGGAAGAATCAGCTATTTCAGAAACAAGTTTCGGTATAGTCAAGATGGTTAGCGTGCACCTATCATATGTGGGATTGTATTTTACCAGCATGGCTCAACTGTTGACTTGAGCTGGAGCCTGACAATCTTTCTGTCTTCCTGCAGAAGAGCAAAGGAACACTGCACTCACTCTCCCAGTAGCTAAATGCCTTATCCTCATCATATGTTTTGCTGAGTAGTCAGAATTCCATAATTCTAATAATTCTTGTTGCATCCATTTGAAAGGCAAAGTTAGGATCCCGTGAGGTGATTGCAAGTCAGCCTTCTTGGCTGATGAGTCTGCATAAGTCCTATCCCTTTCAAGGCATCTCTGGGCTGTAAAGGGTCACTGCAACTTTGCACAGTATTTATGACACTGAGGCCTCCCATGGCCTAAGTCCTTTCTGACAGAATCGGAGGTCAAGTTCTTCTTTCAAATCAAGGCCAAATGATTTTAGCCAGCAGTTCAGCAGTTACGAGATTTAGATAGGCAGTGTTATACACGTGCTCAAGTTCTTTCTATTCCTGACAGGGATTAAATTCACATCTTTGACTCACTAAGGTCAGTGTGAAACTATTAAGTTATATTTTTCAAAAGAGATAAAGCAGTGGTTCATCTTTACTTGGATCTCTGCTTGGAATATTAGAGGACTGAAGAAAGAACAAGCATAAAGACAATCAATTCTCTGACCGAGTGTAAAAGTATTTAACTCATAGGAAGATGAACTACATTCCACTTCCCACTCCTAAGAATGACTTGTGGTTTTGTGTAACCTCTGCTTCTGTCTTTATTTAATAAAACAATGCATGAATGTTTTATGCAAACAGCATAATATATGCACACTGAAACATAAATCTGCAATCCTCTTTGTTCCCTTACCAGGCATATTGAATGAACTGAAGCTGACCCAAAGTCATGACAAGAATATAATTTTAACAAAATAAGTGCTGGTTCATTTTATGATTGTAGAGGACTATGAAAGATTTTTGTATTAATTAGACTTTACATTCAGTGAAATAATATTTTAAAGGCTTTTGCACTTTATTTTATTTTAAATTACAAATCATGTTATTGACTCCTTTGTGGTATTTCTGTGCCACGAATGCCTGATCTCATTGTTGGACTAAGCAGATCTAGCAGAATCTGAGACATTTGAGCCAGTCCTGCTAGTATACTCGGGCTTCTAAATGGCCGTATCTGTTGTACTCAATCCACTTGCCACAGCTAAAAAGAGAACAGATTTAATGCTCCTAAAATACGACTGAGTGTTCTCTCACTCTTAAATCTAACTTTCGCTGAAAATCTGTTGAAATAGCTACTCCAAAACAAGACTTCCACACTGGCTTTTCTTGAATGATGGCACTAGGGTATTTACATACCTTGCCTGATGTAGAAATTCTGAGACTTAGATTAATCTTATTTTTCTTATGTTTTCTTACTCCCTCATTATTATTTTTTGAGCCTTACTCCCATCCCTGTTTTTTTCCTCCAGATGATTTACCAATAGAGAGCTTATTACAATTAGCATAATAGACACCTACAGAAAGTTGCAAACCTGCTTTAAAACACAGTATCACAGTATCACCAAGGTTGGAAGAGACCTCAAAGATCATCAAGTCCAACCCATACACAATTAAATTCAGGTTGTGAGCACAAGAGAACACAGCAATTAAAAGAAATTAATTACAAATCTTTCAATAGTGATATCAGAAAGGACTACCCTTAATAAGAATCCATCACTAATAATTGTTTTCCAACCTGAATAAAAGCTTTCCATGTCGGAAATGGTGAAACAAGCTTGTATATCTATTATAATACTGTGACGTAAAGATGTTATTTTCAGTGACCAGACTAAGCATTTCTGCATAGCTGAAACAGCACAATTAAGAAAATCCTAAAAAATAGGTCAATTTTCATACTGCAGTAAATGTAAGGAAAAGTTGACTTTAGCTAACCAGCTACAGACTAGATCATAAGCTGAGAGAGAAGAGAGAAAGCAACAAAAACAACCAAAACAAACCAGAACTCAAATGTTAATTAGTTCATAACAACAGTATTTAGCCACAGGAATATATTATGTACTTTCCCTCATTTGTGTCTTAGTTGTATAGAACTAGATAGTGCACACAGCAGAGGACCTTTAGAAGTCATTACATCTCCTTGAGTCTCTCGATCTGAAAGGACACACATTCATTGCTTTATCTTTAGGAAGAAAAAAACAAACAACCAAACACTTGTTTTCTGTGCTCTTCATTGGAGCTGTTGCCACTTTAAAGGCTTGTAAGGTGGTAGGAGCAGCAGAAGTCCTTTGGAATAATTCTCCCAGTAGTTGGGTTTTTTTTGTGCTGTGTCTGAGCAAGTTACAAAAGACAACAAGGGTTGTTTCTTTTCTCAGTCTGATAGTTTCTTCATCAACCAACAGACAAGAACCTAATGGAAATCACAAATTCATCTGCTCCTTTGAATTCCAGGAATTAAATAATATTCTGTGAATATTTTGTTTTCCTCTAGAAAATCTTGTGGTATTTTAAGCAGTACTGCTTTCCACCATCCCCACCGTACCTTATTTTTTAATTAATTCTGGGGAAAACAAATAATTTGCTGCTTCTCAAGATGGCAAGTGAGCTGTGCAAAAAAATATATCTCTTCATCTGCATCACCTACTCCTGAGATCTAGTTTTTATAGCTTACTTAGTATTAGCGCTTCATATTGTTCTGAGCTGCTGGACATTCTTCTGAGTTCAAGACACATAGGATTTTGATGCACTTCCAGCCTCTTCAGAAAGGAGTTTGGAGAAAGAGGATAAGTAGAAAGAGCATTAATCTCACATTCCTATATTCAATGTAATACAGAAAAACAGACACTTGTGAGTTTTCATGGTTATGGATTAACAGTGCAAATAGGCAGCCCTAAACAGCAATATATACATCACTTGTAATTTAATGAAATTTAAATTATTTTTTACTGCTTTTAAATAATTCTAAAGCCTAGCGTTCCTATTATTCCCACGCAGCAGCAACTTGTTTTAAACCAAACTTGGACAACGTGAATCTGTTCTGCACCTGTCTTGAGTGTTTTCTTGATATTTGTAGAACCTGTTTTTTCTCTCCTAAGATTCTCCCTCTAACATGAGTGATTGTCTTCCTTCACATCTGAATACCATCTAAGCTCTGAAAGTTAACCGCAGGATGCGGTACTCAGGAAACCAGGCAATTCAGTAACCTCCTGTTATAATTACTATTCTTTAGTCCTCTACAGGTACACATATTCATGGGACTTCATGAGATGATTTACTGGGCCTGAGTGACTCAGTGGATGAAGTTGCTAAGCCACTTTCCATCACACTTGAAAGGTCATGACTATTTGTTGAAGTTCCCAATGACTGGAAGAGCAGAAACCTAATCCTCATTTTCAAAAAGGGAAAAAAGAAGACCTAGGGAATTACAGGCCAGTCAGTCTCATCTCTGTGAGATAGCAAGGTTATGGAGCAGATCCACCTGGAAACTCTGCTAAGGCAAATGCAAAAAGAGAAGGTGGTTGTTGGTAATCAGCATGGCTTCAGCAGAGGCAAATCATGCTTGACAAATTTGGTGGCCTTCTATGACAGGCTAATGGCACTGATGGACAAACGTCATCTACCTGGATTTTTGCAAAGTATTCAACACCATCCCTCATAACATCTTGTTTTTTTTAAATTGGAAAAGTCATGGATTTGAAGGATGGGCCACTCTAGATCATCAAGCCAATTCTAGATAAAGAATTGTCCTGATGATCACACTCAAAGAGTAACAACAATGGCTCAATGTCTAAGTGTAGACAAATGGTGAATGGTGTTCCTCAGGGATTGGTTCAGGACTGGTGATTTTTAACACCTATTTTCAGTGGCATGGACAGAGGAGGGCCACAAAGCACCTCTGTTCCAGGCTGGCAGATTTGGGTTTGTTCAGCCTGGAAAAAAGAAAGATCCGGTGAGATCTTATAGCAGACTTCTAGTATTTGATGAGGCCCTACAAAAAAGATAAAGAGAGAGCTTTTACAAAGGCATGCAGTGATGGAACAAGGGGTAATGGCTTCAAACTAAAAGAAACTCAATTTAGATTCGATATTAGGAAGAAATTCCTTGTCATGGGGGTGAGACACTGAAACAGGCTGCTCAGAAAAGTTGTGGAGGCTCAAGCCCTGGAAGTGTTCAAAGCTAGAGTGGATGACATCTTGAATAATCTGGTCCAGTAAGAGGTGTCCCTGCCCACATCAGGGAAGTTGGAGCTAGATGATCTTCAAGGTCCCTCAGGGGAGTTGAAATTAGATGATCTTCAAGGTCTTTCCCAAACCAAACCATTCTATGAAAAATAAAACACACTTTAATTTCTTTTATAGACAAGTATTTCTAGTGATACACAACTGGAAGTTGTACATCTCTAGTAGAGCATCCAAAAGTGTCTTTTCCTCTAAGAATATAAATAAAGTGTGCTGTCATGTCAGTAATGTTTTGCTGACAGGCAATGGTAAGCTGTTTAACAAGGAAACAAAGCAAAACAAAACAAACAAAAAACAACAACAAAAAAAACCCAAACATGAAAGGGTTAAAAAAAAAAAAGTTGGTGTAACCTCAAGTCCTTAGAAATAATGAAAGCTTAAATCTCTTGTGGAAGATAATTCACATCTGGGTCTAATACAATATTTAAATTTCCTAGGCAGAAACCAAGTCCATGCTCTCAAGCCTGCTCCACAGAAGAGATGAGAGATTATTATTTGCAAAGCTATTTGAAAAAATGCCATGTAGTTAAAGAATCAGCAATGTCAAAGTAGGATGACTGGGTGAAGTGCTTTATATTTATAAAAGATACTCTCTTAAAGTTCTTTACAGAGACTGAAAAGAATCCTCTCCAGAAACAGTATTGTGAACCTTCCTAACACTCTGGAGTTCAACCTATTTTCCTATGATTTAAAACAAGCAGAACTGATAGTTTAGCTGTAGAACTGATCCTGCTGCCTAGCAGCTTGTAATTCATCACAATGCTCACATTCACATCCCTGCATAACCAGGAGTTATTTATGGTAACAAATACAAGCAGAAGTGCCAAACAAACAACCACAGCACATAAACGTAGGTACTTGATCTATTGTACTGATTTGGTTTGAAACAAACAAAAAAAAAAACCCAAAATGATCCAAACAAACAGACAAACAAAACAAACCCCAAACAAAAAAATCCCTGCATCAACCAAAAAAAACAAACCAAAACCAACCCAAAAACCACCAAANAAAAAACCAACCCAAAAAACACCAAAAACACAAAAAAAAAAAAAAAAAAAAAAAAAAAAAAAAGAAAACCAAACCAGGCTGAGTTTTCTTCTAATGCTAAATACAGCACAAAGTTCTGGAAAACTCAAAACATAAAACTCCAGTTTTATGTTTTCATTTCATTGGGCTTTTGATCTACTTCTGTTATCAGATGTTTACACAGCACTACTTCATTATCATGCTGAGGAGAAAATAGTCTCCCTTGCCCCTTTCAATGACCTCTTTTTTTGTCTCTCTAATCCTGCAGCTCAAAAATATAATGAAACACATCATCCTGCCCCAGTAATCACAGAAAACACATCCCTGAAGTTAAAAATAATCTTGAGGAGTTTACACACCTTTGGAGTTTTCTGGCCAGATCTGTGGAAAACATCAATATGTCAATGTGAACCAGAGGCCTCTAGGGCAGACTTGTAGAGGTGTTTATGCACCTACAGAGCAGATGGATGAAACATTGGGTTTTCAAAAATTCTCTGATTTTCACTGATTTAGAGGCAAATACTCTTCCCAAATTCATTTGAAGATCTTCTATTAATACCCAACTCTAGCTAAGCATTTTTTTCACACTCTCATCAGATAATAATTTGTCACTTTAAATGCCTAAAGGACTAAATCCTGTTCTACACCTCTCACCAAATGTGAAGGAAAGGGAAGTGGAAAACAGAGAAAAAGCAGAGACTAGGAACTCCAAGTTATTTCAAAAGGTTACTTAGTATTTATTGTATTCAGAGCCCGTGTGCTCATGTTGGGTGTTGAAATGGAGATAAGGATTGACACCACTCAGTTTCGGCCACCCAAATGATCCGGTCGCCGAGGCAGTGTCTGTAGGCTGCCTCTATTATCAGCAGGTTGGGGTAGCTTTGTCTAGAAGGTGGTTCAGACAATTATAACTGAGACATTCTGAACTGCTCTGTGGAAGAGTGTTTTTCTCTCCAGTACAGGGAGCCTGTCTGGGTACTTAACTAAAGCAGGTATTGAAAGTTGGACAAAAGGCAACAGACCCTCTAATATTTATTTTTCACTATTATGCAGGAATATGAAAGTACTATTGTAACAATAGAAACCACTTGAGAATTTTGAGTTATGGACAAAGTAATGCAGCATAGCATGGTGACTTTTGAAGTGTGATTTAATTATTAAGGAACACCAGCATTGTATTACCCATAAATTGTGCTGAAAGCACATTTTGAATTTCCTCTCAAAGTGAGAAAGTTCATTTTCAATGTCACCAACATCCACTTTTCACTCTTTGATCACATTTAGTTTATTTTAGGTTTCACATACATTCTCCTGTGTGAAAATTCAGAGTTGACTATGGAGTACTGTATTATGCAAAGAGCACATGGAAGACAGTTGTTTCCATTAAAGTAACTATTCAATTTCTTCTTAATCAGAACACTTTAATTACAAATGAATGGGAAATGTGGACAACATTTTAATTAAAATGTAAAATGTAGAATGAACTGAAAACATAATCTTTCTTCTACAGCTTTTGTCAGGGACTTCTGTACATCTCTAGAACCTCTTTGCAGCCTACAACTCCTGTGTTTGTCCTTGTTGAATCCCAGTATGTTTCTTTATAACTAGTGTTATAGTTATGTTAGTGTTAGTGTTAACTAGTAGTTAATAATGTCTATAATGTAATTAGGATTTTTTTTTGTGCAATATCTATTTTGATACTGAGTAAATAGAAAATAATGTTGAGCAATGGGAGATAAGAATTTTACTGAAATGTAATAATATAAACAGGGTCACAGATTTTCACAGAGATAAAAATGAATATTTAAATATTTCCTACAGACTGACAGAACTCCAAGAGGAGATAATTAAGGATATTGTCTCATAATACTCTGTTAAGGAGGGGTTTGAATCTGGGTTATAAGTGAATTGTAATGAGGCCGATATAAAATTATTAAATATTTTATTAAATATAGATAAAGAAAACTTCCCCAAACTTATTTACAATTAACATGCACAGATTGTACTGTGTGGTTGGTAAAACTATCTTTGCAGAATGTATATATTTAATCAGATTACTTTAAATGATTTTAGGAAAGGTTTTAGAAAATTTAAACAACTGGAGAGTCCTGCAGCACAAACTGCTGCTTAAAGGTCAAACATAAACTTTCACAAACTTCAGAAAAGAGAGTTAGTTTACTCGCTGGTCAGAATCTCAATATTTAGAATCCAAAAGTATATGTAGAAGCATAAACGAGGAAAAATACAGTTCCTGCCACATGGTGGCCTTCCACGTGGTGATGATGTGGCAGGGTTTTGCTGCTTGTGTAGCTGCAATGGAGCAGGTTGTCTGAGAAGATCCACAGACGCAAGGCAAACCCTTCGTGGCTCTCAGGAGGTCATCGGAGTGGTCAGCACCCGGGCGAAGCAGGACCCAAGTTTAGGGTCTGAAGCAGTCAGCACCCCTATCGGGTGCTGTGTATGGCAAAGGAGTCTGCCCTCGGGCTGGAGTGGCAGGCAGGCAGGTCCTGGTGTCACAACTCATCACTAGGCCATTGCTAGGTCGTTGCCTGGACTCCGCCAGAGTCAAACGGACTCGGGCTGCACTGAGCTCAAGTGGGCAGCTGTATCCCAGCGCAGGGCAAGGCGCTTCAGTCCCTTGGCTCAGTGTGGAAGATAGGCAGGGTCTGCTGTGCATGGAGGAGGCAAGTCCCCAGCTACCTGCGGTGCAAAGCAATGCAAACAGGCAGAGAACAAAACAAAGGCAGCAGCAGCAGCAGCAGCTAACAAATTGGCTAGGGTTTTAAGCATTTTGATGAGTGTCTTTGACCAATAGCAATAGGTAAAAACACCAATCCTAGTATGGAGCATAAAATACCCATTTAACTCAGTCACCTCTAGCCCAGTCTTGCACTGATGTTGCAGTGAAGTGTGATCCGTTGTCACTCTGGATACACTCAGGCATTGGTAGAATGCTGAACCACTGTTTCAGAGCCTCAATGGTTTGAGCTCCTGTGGCAGTACTGGTGGCTGCGGCCATCACTAAACCTGAAAACACTTCCACCCCCACGAGTATGTACCTTTCCCCATGTGAGGGTTTGAGAGTACCAACATAATCATTTTGCCATGTATTCCATAGCATTTTATCTTCTCTGATATGTTAGGCTGATTGGCTTTTATTTATTTATTTTTATTAGGAGGATTGGCTTTGGGCCTAATTCGGCACTGTGGACAGGCTGAGATAACTGTCTTGCACGTGGTTATGGGAACTGGCCATCCTCTGGACCTGCATTCATAATAAAGATCTGATTTTCCTGAGTGACCTCTTTTGATATGCAACCACTCAGCTAATCGCTGCCAGTCATTTTTCTCATCACTAACCACATTGATTTTCACCAGGTAATCCATCTGATCATTCCAGATTGAAGCAGGTGTTTGCTTTTTGGAATGCCCTTTTACCCAGCCCACTTTAAGGGGTCTGGATTGGCTTATTTCCAATAACAGCCTTTGCCAATCAGCAACCCTCCACACTTCAGTGTTTGAAACCTTCCATTGATTCGCTTCCCACTGACAAATCCACTCAATGGCACCTCTGAATGTGGAATAGGAATCAGTATATATGGTTTCTGTCCCATTTTCTGCTGCCAGCCTGAGAGCACGTAGTTCTCCCACTTGCACACTGCCATCACCCTCCTCAGTGGTAGTTTTGCCTATGCCAATCTCCAGGGCTGCAGCTCCAAATACTCCACTTACATAAAGAATGTAAGAAAAGATAGATTCTGCATTAGAGGAAGAACAGATTTAATCTTAGATCCTTCACTAAGTTGAATGCCTATTTGTCCATTATCTTAAAAAATTTCAAATTAGGTACCTGTGAGATGTCTGACATGGAGCACTGGACTGTCCTGGAGACTAGAACACAAAAGTTGAAGAGCACAGTTCCAGTATATAAAATTAATATAATTTACATAGAACAGCAAAGCAATGCATTCATAGGTCCATCAGAGATGATTAGAGCCATTTACACAATCCCTCCACAGAAAAAGAAGAGAAAGACGCAGTGAGATGATCTTGGATGAGGTTGGTAAGATCAATTCAAGTAGTAATTAAAAATGTAACCCTTGTTTATTCTAAACTGAGCAAGCACTTCTGCCTTCTGAATTGCTGGAAACACTATTGCTTCCACTAAAAAGAGCATTGGAACAACCAAACCCCTGTGTTTGATGGAGGATTTTAGGGTGAATTAACCATTCACTAAGGAAAAGCAAATCATATACCTCCACTCTTGTACCCAGTACCCCAAGAATACTGATTTTCTTTTCTGATAGTGGTTAGCTGCCATTTGTCTCAGGATAATTTTCACTGAGTAGTACAACTGTGAATTATGTAAACACAAATGCCGTAACAAAGCTCTCTCATTAATTCTGATTATTTCTTAGCAATTGTATGTATCATTACTGTAATTATAATGGTATTCATTGTGTTAATTTACTACAGTATTCCCATTAATTATTTCTAAATACAATTGGACTACTTACTATGTCTGACACTTAGGAATGACATGGCCCACATTTTAATTAATTTGGTAATGCTGGTATCCTTTGGCATGTACTATGTACTGTATATTTTAAAAGCTTTTTAAATTATTATTATTTTACTTACCTGTCTTTCCTGGTGAAGTAGCTTGTTCTAAAGACACAGCACAAAACAAAGGCATTTACCAAGTTAAACAAACAAAAAATTAAATATATATGTACATGTTTATGTCTCAGAAACCAGATATTATACAATAACACCAGCAGGAAACTACATACCAGGTTTCAATTGCAAGATATCATCCCTGAGTTTGGAAGGGGTGAATTACCCTCTCAGGAAAGACTCTGCAGATGTTACTGAGCACTCTATTGGCAGGAGAGGGAGGATGTTCACATCTCAACTGATTCTCAGATAACTGGGAATAGAAGTAAAAATGAGACACTGCTTTTTTTTGGTGCCCAATCCTGATTTTTTTCTTCTGGAATTTATCTGGGCAAGAAATGCATTTTAAAAAGTCAAGAAAGAAATCAGAAAGGCTGAACAAGGAAGGATAAATGCAAGAGATAAATGACAGCTAAAAGTAATCTGACTGAGTACAAATGAAAGTTTTAACTTAAAATGTCTTACTAAGCACAAAGTATCTCTGGCCTAAAATGCCCCAGAAGACCATCTCCATGGTGCACCAAGCTATTTAAACAGAAAGGTCAGACTGTCAAAGAAACTAAACTGCCTCACAGAGCTGTAGAGCAGATGATGATCTGGGAGGTAATTTAATGAACTCCTCCAACCTCCAATCCTTTGATATTTCACACTCGAAGGTATTTTGACTCTACAGTTAGCAGAGCAACAGACACAAGCTCACTGATTCCAGGCAACAGTAATTATACCGAAGAAAGGTAAGGAGAGGAAAGAATGCTTTAGTCCCTCTGTGATACTAAGACAACTCTAGTTTCTCAAACAGTTGTCCTCCATAATCTTTTTACCTTTTCATTACTGTCTTTTTTTCCCTTTAAAACCAAGAATCTTTGATGCTGAAGAATGGCTTTGCTGCTGACACACAGGGAAGAGGAGAACCCTAAGGAGTGGAGCCTTCAGATAATTCCCCCAACCCATTATTTCCTTGGTGAGGGACTACATCTTGTCACTCATAACAGTGAGCATTGTCATTGGTATTTACAGATACAGATCAGTTTTCTAGCTGACTTGATAGTCTATTTCCTCATAAGCAATAAGAAATGAGAAACATGCAAGCAACTATTTTCATACAAAAACTGAGGTCAGAGACTAAAAATGCATTTTTGTTTACTCTTTCTTGTGAACTGATGTCTGGTACAGCTAATTTTCAGGTTAAAAAGTCCCTTTTCATCAAAATGAAAGCCATGAAAATTCAAATACAAAACAAATTTTTACATACTGCCCCACTTCCCAATTCAATGGGCACAAATACAACTTGTAAAAAATTAAATGTAAGTATGATTACAATAAATTGTTAAACAATTACTATAATAAAAGTAACAGAGACCTACAGTATATTGTCACAGCTAAGTATCTGCAACAATGTAATGGTTAGCTCCTGTGGTGAAATAGAAAGCATAGTCTACCTGGACTTGTGCAAAGCATTTGACACTATCCTGCATGACATCCTTGTCTATAAATTGGAGCGACCTGGATTTGAAGAATAGATCACTCAGTGGTTAAGGAATTGGCTAGAAGGTCACACTCAAAGGGTCGCAGTCAGTGTTTCATTGTCCAAGTGCAGACAGCAACAAGTGATGTTCCTCAGAGGTCAGCACTGGGACCAGTGTTTTTTAATAGCTTGCTGACAACATGAAGAGTGGAAATGAGTGCATCCTCAACGAGTTTACAGATGACACCACACTGAATGGTCCAGTCAACATGCTGGAGGGAAGAGACATCATTCAGAAGAATCTTGGGGGGCTTGATAGGTGAGCCCACGTGAGTCTCATGAAGCTCAGCAAGCTAGGTCATGCACATGCGTCAGAGCAGTACCAAGCACTTGTACAGGCTGGGATTCAGAGGGCTTCCAGCTTCTGTACACCTAGTAGTGGTCCAATGACATCAGCTTTCTTGCCTTGCTGTTTGATTAGCGGAGGTTTAAGAATAGGTAATTTCTGCCAACATGCTTTTTTTAGCAGAAGCTGAGATTAATTGTTGCAATGAGAAAAAGTAAAACAATAAGCCTACCCCTATGGTGCTAGATACATCACAACATATTTTATGACATTTTCTTCCATCTTCATGTTGTTAGCATTTTCATAAGGTTAATTAACAGACTCATTTGTATTGTATGTAAGATTAGGTCGATTTAAGTGAATAATTTGCCACAGAAATATTTCAAAACTATAGATGCTAAAAATAAAGTGCCTCTTAAAAATCAGATTTATTGTGATATATAAAGCAGAAGAAAATTACAGGCAACACTCTATTTATGCTATTGTAGCAAGAACACTGGCAGACGATGAAGAACACGTTTGTTCTCTCAGATGAATATGTTTGGTAATTTCTCCTTAATGAGCATGGGAATTGCATTATACACATAGCTCCCATAGACTTTCAGAGCGTATGTTCAAAAAGATTTTCAGGAAAAGTGGTTGTAGGATTTTCAGTTCACTTTTAAAAGCCCTTTCCCATCATTAATATCCTTTGTCTGTAGTATGGAATCTGGGTATGCAGTAGGCAACAATATATAGCCTATAACTGATCATTTTATGACAATAGCGGTGTCTTTATCAATTCCCAAACAGTAGATTCCTCCTGCCCGCTCTCACCCTGGGTTTTGAAGTGTTATTATCTTCAGTTCAATAGGTGGAATGCAGACTTACCACTCTTATGTTACCTTATTGCTTTGTATTTAAAACATTGAAAAGTAGAATGTCCACTAACCTTTAAGCTATTTGTATGAAAACTCACCACTTCCATTCACTAACAGCTATGCCTACCCCAAGAAGAGATTTTATACAGGAGCGAGGACAGTATGGATCCTGACTGAGCTGCTGAATCAGATAAGTTTGCTCGAGTTGCGCTCTGCAGCACTTGTTTCCCTCTGTCTGGGTCTAAGCAGCTCCCTAATATGCATGCAGGCACCATGAATTGCTGTGTATAGGTATGTAGTACCATTATGGAGGATAGGGCACCTCTTTCAGCCCCATTACATCATGCTGTGACAAGAATCGCTGGGAACTGGCTGTGGTCAAGGATCAGAGGTTGGCCAAGGAGATACAAAATCTTGGTCTGAATATGGATGTAGTGCCTCATGCATCACTCTGGATTCCTTGAGGGGGTGGATGGTATCTTATTTTTTTGCATCCTATCAAAGAAGTGTGTAACCAGGTAACAGTAAGCAGTGAACAGTATTTGTAGAAAGTGTTTTAACAGAGGCATAAGGCAAGGAAGAAACAGATCATTTGAGATAGTGTTTTATATATTGTGCTGGTTTTGCTCCAGACAGAATGTGGAATTTACCCCAAAGAAGTAGAACAACAACACTCACACAGAATTTGGAAGTTAAATGAAAATAACGTTTACAAAAGCAGGTAAATGCAAAATTTAATGAGGAGAAAATGATTAAGGTGATTGAGGTGGTTAAGGGAATGGAACATCTCTCTTAAAAAGAGGGACTGAGGGGGCTGGGGCTCTTTAGCTTGGAGAAGAGGAGACTGAGAGGTTACCTCATCAATATTTATAAATATGTGAAGGATGAGTGCCAGGAGATTGAAGCCAGGCTCTGCTTGGTGATGCCCAATGACAGGACAAGGGGCAATGTGTGGAAGCTGAGGCATAGGAAGTTTCATTTAAACATTTTTTCCCTGTGAGGGTGACAGAACACTGGAACAGGCTGCCCAGGGGAGTTGTGGAGTCTCTCTCTCTGGAGATATTCAAAACCTGCCTGGACAGGTATGTGATCTGGTATAGGTGATCCTGCTCTGGCAGGGGGGTTGGACTGTATGAGCTAGTCCCTTCTAGCCACATACTCTTTCATCAAAATGGCAGAAGTCTTGCCATTCTATATTTCCTCAGCAATGAGTTGCCCTGTGAAGTGTCAAATCATGTTGTGTCTGTCACAATGCCTTGTTTCATAGCCACATGAATAGATCTTAGCTGCAACAGAAAGCCTGAAAGGGTTTTTAAAATAGCCTTGAAGTAACAGTGAACTCGTCCTTTACAAATGCATACAGAGGAAAAAAATTAGAGGCCAATGTTCTTGCAAACAGAAGATACATCTATTCCCCTCACCCAAGTCAGCCTGCCTATCAGTCATTATTGCAAGTATGATTCACTAGTCACTTGGCTTTAGCCCACAAATATGCATGTATTACCTTTGAGCCATTTTGTAAGAAAATGGATCTAAAGAAGTGAGGGTGTGTGTGGGTGTGTGTGTGTAATAAAGGGGTGTGTGTGGGTGTGTGTCTGTAATAAAGGGGTGTGTGTGTGTGTGTGTGTAAGAACTGGAAGCATTAAAATACTTTGCATAGTATTGTTCATATAACAAAGGAGTTACTGGTGTGATGAACTTAGAAATAATATGTGATATATTGCTCTGTCAAACACTGTGAATGTAGGTGTTAAATTGCTCACTATGAAGCACTTCCTTACTTACTGTGAGCATACTCTTAGAGTTCATCTGGAAGGCTGCCTTCTGAACATTCCAACTGCAAATCATCAAACCCTAGCTGAATTGTGTATTATATGAACACAAAAAGAGATCCGTGGGCAAAGAGATGAAAGAAACACAGTTTATCTTCCTTTGCTTTACAATGTAATCATAACCCAAATTCATTTTTTTAAAAGAATAATCTTACCCTGAGAATGGTACTTGCACAACAGTCCAAAAGCACACCGAAAATAATCATGTAGATTCCTTCATAGTCAGTGCAGACCAACATGTGACGATCATCTAACTTGTGCTACAACATAATGCTGTATATAATGTCTAAGCCTTAGTATTGTCTTTGATACTTCAATAAACCACAGTGGAATCTTCTAGCCTTGAGTACCAGAAGATCTAATGACCTCTGAAGCTGCCTAGAAGGCAGAAAATGTTTTGCTGACTGACAATGAGATAAATCTAGACCTTCCGTGATAAAGGCTAAATTATTGTTTTATTCTATGTTCTTAAAATATATCTGGCTTAAGGATTTCACTCCACTTTTAGCATGTTCTTTGAATATGAAATCTGAATGAGGTAGATAGTTTTCAGCTCAGAAATAACACTTGTGCTCATTATTAGGAAAAATGAGTGAAAATGTAACACAGCTGTTCTACTATTTTAGATTACTTAAAAAAAAAAATAAAATGAGGCCACCATTCTAGACCCATCTCATTGATAACAGCTGGAAAATGTTCTAGGCTGGTTTTGCCATCAGACAAATAGCTATAGCATTTAACAGGGAAAAACAGTTTTCCCAGTGCAAGACCATAAACTGTTTTCCAGGGCATACTGAGTGCACGAGAGGTGATAGATTGGGAGGTGATAGATATTTTAAGCTTCTAGTGGAGCTTCTTTCTAGGCAAATAGATGAACACAGTTCTTGGATGTGTAAGAACTGACATGGATGACAGTCAACTGGTGCTGTGGTTTAACCATAGCCAGCAACTATGCCCCACTCAGTCACTTGTTCACTCTCTTCCCTGGTAGGATGGGACAGAGAACCAGAAAAATGAAAGTGAGAAAATTCATAGGCTTCATCCATTGACTACTTCTTATTGACAGGCAGGCCTTCAGCCATCTCCAGGAAAGCAGCACTGCATCACATGTAATGGTTACTTGGGAAGACAAACATTATCACTCCAAATGTCTGCTTTTGTCTTTCCCCAGCTTCATATGCTAGGCATGATGTCATATTGTATAGAATACCCCTTTGGTCAATCGGGGTCAACTGTCCCAGCTGTGTCCCTTACAATTTCTTGTACACACTCAGCCTACTCACTAGTGGTGTGGGCTAAGTCCTGTGTAAGCACTGCTCAATAACAAAATTAAAAAAAAAAAAAAAAAAAATCCTGTATTATCCACACCGTTTCCAGTACAAATCCAAAACATAGCCACATACCAGCTACTACTAAGAAAATTAACTCTATCCCAGACAAAACCAGCAGAAGTGGGAATGTGTTTTCCTTGTCAAATAATTTAGTTCTCTAGGGGGTAATTTGCTGATCAGCTCAATATATAATTTTGTTTACTTCTGGACTCTCATTTGAAGAAAATAAATTGGTCCCCTTGTTCCAGGGACTATTCTGTATAAAGAAGAGGAATGAAACTGCACAAAATTTCACTTCCTTCACCCTGCTTTAGACTACCAGGCCTACCCCAATTCTTCAGGTTGCCTTACATTTTCTTTAATGAAGAGGAGAACAGATGCTTAATATCATGCTATATGTGCCTAATTCTGTATCTGCAAAACTGGTACTTAATTTTATGCTAAAAGAACCATAATTTTTGAAAGCCTATGTGTAAAGAGTTAACCCTCCTGGGTTAACTGACAGAACTTGACTGCAGGTCTGTTTGACCCCAGGTGTAGTGTTTAGCCCACTCCCACTTTCCTGTCTGGACCCCCTATATAAACAGAGGAACTTTCTGTTTCTCTCTCTCCTGGCCTGCCTAACTGCTCGATACCACCTTTGTTCCTACTGCTCCTGTCTTATCACGTGGCCATTGTCTACCACATGGTGGACATCCCTTCAATCCAGTGTCATCAATCTGGTTGTATATATATTTTGTATCTTGTTTTCCCTTCCCTAGACCTATTTGTAACTCCCCTACCTTAAATACCTTTTATTTATTGTTAAAGTTTTTTCTTTTAACTTCCAAATTGAAGCAAGACTGTTCTCTGGGTGTATTTACCCCTTCTCTCTCTACATCTAATTCCTTTCTTCAAAAAAAGGGGGGAGAGGGGAAGGCATCCTATTATTATTGTATTGGTTTCTGATAACTATATTTTGAGTCCCCTGAGAAGCTTAAACTCAAACCAATACACTATGAAACAATTCTCATTTTCAAGCACCCTGGGACCAAGAGTATCACAAGGGATCCAGAAGATGCCTTTGTCAAATACAGTGCAATATAACAGCAGCCCACGTAGAAGGATTCATCCTCAATACAGACATAGGAGCTTCTTCAGTTCTTGATTTGGAGGCCTGGAATCACTCCCAGGCAAAATGTCTAGCAGTGTAAGCACAGTCTGTACATTTGTCACTGAGCCAATGACTTCCACATCTTCTGTCTGTATCTAAAACATCCATTCAAGAAAGATGACAGTACTTTGTTCATGGCAGAGTTTCAGGGATGATTAAAAGATTAACTAAAAAGTCACACTCCAAAAACTCTCTTTTTGCCTTGAAAAGGAGGTTAAAAGGTAACCTCATTACCACTTCTTACTAGTTGCAAGAAGACCAAAGATGTCCATGCGCCAGTGTGTCTAAGCAGAAAGTAGAATATAGCTACACTCAGGTGAGGAAAATAAACTATAGGTTTTTCAACAGTGAAGATATTAACCTCTGAAACGTATTTCTAAAAGAAGTGGTAGATTCATCATTACCAATGTTTTTTAAAAAATGAGACAAGTTCTTTCTTGATGGGTAGTCCATGAATCTATTAATATAACAGAGAATTATGCTGATGATAGAACTCAACAAGCCATGTGTCCTGTTGATAGGATACATCCTCTATAAATTCAGACTTATGTTTGGAGAATGTCACTTAATCGCAAAACCTCTTCATGCTGTGCTTACTAGAATCATATAGAATCATAGAACGGTAAGGTTGGAAGGGACCTCAAGGATCATCTAGTTCCAACCCCCTGCCATAGGCAGGGACACCTCCCACTAGTACAGCTCACTCAAGGCCTCGTCCAACCTGGCCTTGAACACCTCCGGGAAGGGAGTAGCCACAACCTCCCTGGNGTGCACACTAGCTGTCTCTTTACATTGTATGACGTACTAACATAACAGCATCCTAATTCTGCTGCTCATACACATAGCTCATATTTATTTTCATAGTGTTCTAAAGTTTGCAACATAAATTAAAAAATAAATAAATCTGTTTTAAAAGCTTCTTTTTCCTTCACTCTGTCAAGAGTTAGGGCTGTGGCAACCACTAGACAAGCAACATATGCTCTCTACTAACCCCTCTCTCTTCCCAAAGGGAAAAAGGAATAAGGAAGAGACAGTTACAGATTGTAAAAGAAAACTAAAACAGCTTTAACTAAAATAATAACAATAACATGAAATAGATACAGGTGCACACAACATACATATCAAACTCAAATACAACAAATATTGGATTTTATGGCAAATCAAACATGCTGAAATAGAATATTCCATTTTACTATCGATTTTTATATAGCTGAAAATAAATACATATAAAACTATCTTTATAAGAAAACATTTAGAAGCAAATATCTCTAAATAAATCTTAAAATTATTGTTTTAGCTGAGATCTTTTTCTTCTTTATTGTAAACAAACATTTAGGTAGACACTATATAAATAAAATTCTACTAGACTAAAGAGGTTGCTTTTTGAGAAGGTGGGCAATCAACCTTAATAGGTGTGAGATTTCAGGTCTAGTTGCAGACAATATCCTTAATGAAGAAAATCTCTATACACAGTGGATTCTAGGGTTTGGTGGGGTTTGGGTTGTTTTTTTTAATTCATTACACATTTGTGTCATTGTTCTGATTTCATTGGTACAGAATCACAGACCAGCCAAGGAATGCAGCCTGTTGGCAGCTTTAAGTCTTCTACTGCAGACAGCCTGAGCTGGCTCATAGGTGTATCCCATATCATAAACCTCACACTTCTCCCCATGTTTCTTGTGACCACCATACATTTCACTGGGCTGAGTTTAGATTTGTATACTTTATATTGGCATCAATATTAGTTTTGTTGTTTTGTTAAATCCATTTTTATTTCAGCTCATGAGTCTTCTCTCCTTGTACCAATCCACTCTCTCAGCAGAGGAGTCACAGAGTGATAAAGCAAATGCAGGAGTCTAGCCCTGGATACAGGCTAAGTGTAGACAATCATTTATCCATTATGCATCATTATTACCTCTAATGGAAATTTTAATCCTGCACTGTAAACATAGTTGTGATAATTTAACATACATTGTAGGACTGTTAATTGAATCAATCTTGGGATTTCTGCTCTACAATGATCAAAATGCTTCTCAAGTTTAATACTTTCTTATCTATGTTTCTCAAGCTATATGTTCTTAGCCATAGTTTCATCATTCAGATTAATCCAAATAATTTCCTTATCCTTAAGCTACTCCATTACTGAAAGAATACTTTATTCTGTTCCAAAGAGAATTTTTTTCCTGATAAGTTGTATCTTAATTAAACATAGCTGTGTTCACAATGGAAATATCTGTCACCTTCTCCAAGAGATTTGCTTTCTGAATGCATCTCAATCGATGAGTATCTATTTTTACTGAATGAAAGGTATTTCAGGTTTGTCAGTGTAAGTGAAAA
Organism: Ramphastos sulfuratus; assembly: GCA_013399055.1. Lineage (NCBI taxonomy): Eukaryota > Metazoa > Chordata > Aves > Piciformes > Ramphastidae > Ramphastos > Ramphastos sulfuratus. Next base: position 33,370 of record WBNM01042932.1, read on the forward strand.
TGCAACTATTGGAGAGTTAACTGAAATGCTCCGTTTTATAGCTTCTCAGTAGGATTTTCATTNCAGGTCTAGTTGCAGACAATATCCTTAATGAAGAAAATCTCTATACACAGTGGATTCTAGGGTTTGGTGGGGTTTGGGTTGTTTTTTTTAATTCATTACACATTTGTGTCATTGTTCTGATTTCATTGGTACAGAATCACAGACCAGCCAAGGAATGCAGCCTGTTGGCAGCTTTAAGTCTTCTACTGCAGACAGCCTGAGCTGGCTCATAGGTGTATCCCATATCATAAACCTCACACTTCTCCCCATGTTTCTTGTGACCACCATACATTTCACTGGGCTGAGTTTAGATTTGTATACTTTATATTGGCATCAATATTAGTTTTGTTGTTTTGTTAAATCCATTTTTATTTCAGCTCATGAGTCTTCTCTCCTTGTACCAATCCACTCTCTCAGCAGAGGAGTCACAGAGTGATAAAGCAAATGCAGGAGTCTAGCCCTGGATACAGGCTAAGTGTAGACAATCATTTATCCATTATGCATCATTATTACCTCTAATGGAAATTTTAATCCTGCACTGTAAACATAGTTGTGATAATTTAACATACATTGTAGGACTGTTAATTGAATCAATCTTGGGATTTCTGCTCTACAATGATCAAAATGCTTCTCAAGTTTAATACTTTCTTATCTATGTTTCTCAAGCTATATGTTCTTAGCCATAGTTTCATCATTCAGATTAATCCAAATAATTTCCTTATCCTTAAGCTACTCCATTACTGAAAGAATACTTTATTCTGTTCCAAAGAGAATTTTTTTCCTGATAAGTTGTATCTTAATTAAACATAGCTGTGTTCACAATGGAAATATCTGTCACCTTCTCCAAGAGATTTGCTTTCTGAATGCATCTCAATCGATGAGTATCTATTTTTACTGAATGAAAGGTATTTCAGGTTTGTCAGTGTAAGTGAAAATGCAACTATTGGAGAGTTAACTGAAATGCTCCGTTTTATAGCTTCTCAGTAGGATTTTCATTGCAGAATAAGTCCATTTGATATGCAACGAAAGCGCAGAGTTGATAAAGGACTCCATATGTAAATCTTTGCCTGGAGGAAGGGCTTTCTTAAGGAATTCATCAACAGTTTTGAAGATGTATGCTTCCATGGTCTTGCCATACTTGCTAGTTCTAAGCAAAAATATATGCAGGTACAGATGCAGGTACTTCACAAAAGAGAGGCTTGTGCAACTGAAATGCCTTTGGGCAATTATCCACAAAAAAATCTTAGCTTAGCTCCGAATACAGATCCCCTAAATTTTCACCTAGCTAATCCTAGAATCACATATACTCTTTTGACAGCCACATTTCCAGCATTTAAATCCCTCTGAATGAGTAAACATCCATTTTTTTCCTGGAAGCTCCTTTCATACAAAGGCAGTTACAAGTTGCAGAACTTGAAACAGATAACATGCATTAACTTCTTCAGGCATTCCATTCAATAGTGTCAGTCTCATTGAATCATAGAATCATAGAATCTTAGAATGCTAAGGTTGGGAGGGACCTCAAGGATCATCTAGTTCCAACCCCCTGCCATAGGCAGGGACACCTCCCACTAGTACAGCTCACTCAAGGCCTCGTCCAACCTGGCCTTGAACACCTCCAGGGAGGGAGAATCCACAACCTCCCTGGGCAACCTGTGCCAGTGCTTCATCACCCTCACTGGAAAGAACTTCCTCCTAACATCCAGTCTAAATCTTCTTTCTGTCAGTTTAAACCCATTCCCCCTCGTGCTGTCATTGCAAGACCTTGTAAATAGTCCCTCCTTAGCCTTCCTGTAGGCCCCCTTCAGATACTGGAAGTTTACTATAAGGTCTCCTCGAAGCTTTCTCTTCTCCAGGCTGCAGAGCCCCAACTCTCTCAGCCTGTCCTCATAGCAGAGCTGCTCCAGCCCTCTGAGCATCTTCATGGCCTCCTCTGGACCCGCTCCAACAGTGCCATATCCTTCTTGTACTGGTGGCCCAGAACTGCACACAGTACTCCAGATGGGGTCTGAGGAGAGCAGAGTAAAGGGGCAGAATCCCCTCCCTTGCCCTGCTGGCCATGCTGCTCTTGATGCAGCCCAGGACTCATATAATATTTTACTGCTTCATCACTTTCCCACTCTGCTCATTTTGTTTTCTTATAACCAATCTGTCTCATAATATAGTGTGGTGAAACTAGTTGTTACTAGATTCAGCCACTTCTCTTTAAGAATAAATTAATGTTTGCTGACCATTCATTTGAAGAATATTCAAAGCTGCCTTAAAATTCTGTCTTGAAGGCATCTAGGTGAAATTCTTCCAAAGAGTGTAAAACACTTTATGTGGACAAGACTTACCTGTTAAGAATATTGGATTTCCACATCCCAAGTCATTTGACTCGTGTTGAACAGTTAGGATATTATACATTTTTCCTCTTTGTTTGCTTCCTGCTTGTTTGTTGGGGTTGGGTTTGGGCTGGTTCTTTTGGTTTTCGGTTGGTTGGTTTGTTTTTTTTTAAATCAAAGAAACCAGACCTGGTTTGTGTGCTTAGGCCCTGAAGTTGAAAAGGGGCTATGATATATTCCTCATTATATCAAGACTGTATGAATCCAGGACAGTGTTTGGAAACCTGTGTGTCTACACCCAGAACTATACATTACATATACAGCAGTGTTTTAAGGCTAACCCAAGAGACAGATCTGAGTTTGGTTTTGAGTTCAGTTCTTGTATATATTCAAATGTACCTGAACTTGCAACCATTTATTTTCATTCCAGGTAATCAATGGCTCCATAGCTGATTCATTAACTTCAAACTCCTTCAAATCAGTTTTACTGGTAAGTCCTACAATTAAAATTACAAGGAGTTCTACATTAAGGCAAATGCTAGCTTTTAACTTCTCTTCAGTGTAGACACTGGACACCATTTGGCCCAGACCATTTCCCTCCACTCCTCTTCCTGTGTTTATTATCCAGTAATGATGAACTGGAGAGAAACTATATCCTTAGCTTGAGACTAGAAACAGGGCTCTGAAGCAGAAGATGAGGAATGAAGGCCAGGTGGGAAATGTAGGAAGACTCATCTTCAAGCCCCTGGTGAATCCACATGTGCACTGAAACATATAGATACAGAGAATGAATCAAAAAATATCTGCCCTTGGCATCATCATGGTTTTAGCTGAACTATAATTTTGAGGAAATGCTACTGATTTAGTTGCTCCTTGTGTTCAATGAAGAGTTTCACTCCAGTTCAGGGCTATTAAAAAGCAAGTTATAGCCTGGTTTGAATTGCTTCTTAGAGGATCAGACTGAAAATCAAATTCCACTGATTACAGGACTGTAACGCCTGAATTGCTTTGTACATTTACCTCAAAGTAAGAGCAGTTCCATGGCACTGCTACAGCATCAGGCTCTGTGCCCAGGTGATAACCCTTAGCACATTTCTCAGCTATTCATTCTCTGGTCATTTCCCAGTTCCTCAGAAAATATCCGTGCAGGAGCTGGATGTGGCAGTCAAGCTATTGCAACAGCCAAGTTCATTCTACAGGCTGGGATAATTTAGTGATCTGGAAATTAGACTTTTCTTGGACATTTCAAGGGCAAGCTGGATACCCTCAACTCTCAGGACACACTGGTATCTTACAGAAAACCTTGAATTAACTTCACAGTGAGAAGGATCTAGTACTTACAGTTATTCATACTGTGGAAAATGCATTCCTATCTGTCAAAGACTTCTCAGTAAATCATAATCAATAGCCACCATCAGTCACACATTGTATATAGCCAGATATCCACACACATTAACAACTAATGTTATATTGACTTCTATAAGAATATATGGGCATCAGTTCATCAGCTTTAAGTATGACATTGAGCCATATGGTGTATGTGAAATGATATATCAAAATCAGACATATCAAAATCAAAATATCACCATCAAAAATTTTGATTTTTTTTTTTTTTTTTACTTTCTAGAAAGAATAGGGAATTAACAAAAAAAATCAAACTCTGATCAGAAGCCAGGAAGAACTTTTTCATGGCATAGAAGTATGTGGAGCAGCCCAGTGGGCATCATAGAATCATAGAATGGTAAGGTTGGAAGGGACCTCAAGNTCTGTCTGGGGTGCATGCTGCATTATCATTAAAGCAAAGCCACTGAAGCCATTCAAAATACAATTACATTTTGGATGACTCCCTGGGGGAAAAGAAGGATAAATAAGTTCCAGTAGGATGAAAAGCCTTCAGTCCTTAAGCTTTATATCTATTAGACTTTGACTTTATTGAGTACACCTACAGAACTGCTACATACTATGTTAAATGATACTGGTTTACATCATCAAAGCATAAGCTACTATGACAATGTAAGTTAATATATATCTGTAGTAGATAGATCATTCTGTTTTTAGTGTTCTAAACAAACATGCACATACATACACACACACACACAGTGTAATTCCCTAAACTGATTATCTATTCAATTTAATACCATAATAAATGTCATCCAAACATTTGCATGATACCAGATTCTTTTTGAGCGACATCATCATCAAATTCCTTTTTCAGTGATGCATCAGTTGTTAGATTTTATATATACAAGGAGAAACATTAGTAGATTACATTCATATGCATCCTCTAAAGTCAGTATTTCCCTTTCACTGTTTACCAAATATCTGCTATTGTAATTCTCCCCTCTCTTCACTCTTCTTTTAACTTTTCTTCTATGTAAGTTAGGACATACTGCCTTTTTTTTTGGTTTTTTTTTTTAAAGTCATTCAGATTGCTATGCACTTCTAAAACTAAACATAACACTACTACCTGTAGTGACAAAAGTTTAGCAAAGGCAGAACCTATAACACTATAGTATGGAATTTTATCACATAGATCTATTGCAAGAAAGTTCTCAAGCAAAGGACAGAAACTCATCAAGGAAACTGTCACTGCAATAACTGTTTAGAATACATTAAGTGTGTGGAAATAGAACCACAGTTTAATTTTATTAAATCCTGCTAATGGAATATGAATGAAAAATCAATGTCTTGAAAAGAGTAGAGTAGTGCTTTTTGGTCCTGCTGGTTAAAGTCACGTTAAGAATAATCGCATGTTTAGAGGCTGAAACGCTGTTACAAACAGAAATTGGATTCCTATTCTAGTTCACATACTGGAGCGTCCAGCCCCAGATTTGCACTTCAATGCTTTCTTTCTAGTTAATAAAACTCCTAACACAAGTGTCTCAATTTGTTGTCCATCAGTAGGAAATGATGAAATCTTCATAGTAAGCTGATATTCCCCTAAGACCACACATTGCCACCCAAAAGTTAACAGGCTGGAAGATACATCATTTTAACTGTCAAAGCAACCCACTAATTCTGTCTGGGAGAGATCAAAGAGAAACCACAAACCAAAATTATTTGGGCTGTATAATGTATGATCACCTTCTTTGCATATATGTGAGGAAATATAAATTCTGTCCTATGGCAACTTTTGATATTTTCAGTTTTTCATTCCACAGGGTAATTCCAGTCAGATTCTTTCAAGTCTTTGCAAAGAAAGAAAACTATGTTCAAGTTTAGGCTAGCAGCATAGTATCTCATTTAAGAAACTTTTTTTAGCCCTGGGTTCTCTCAGTTTTTCTGATCACAAGCTAACTAAGTGAATAGCATTGTTACAGAATGAAGCTGACATGTGCCAGTCACTTCTTTCCTGTTTTCTGTGAACTGTACATGGAAGGAATTTTTCAAAATGGGTATGCCCATTTGCAGGTCAACAATATAAGCAGTAGTTTGGGGAATGGAAGAATGTTTCCAAAAGCAGCAAAACTCTCAGATTATCCTCAGAAGGTGAATCAAAATTGACATGTAACTGAAGTGCTGAATAATGCCAGATTATCTCAGAGTCTCAATATTGCTACTATTACCTTTAAGGATGACTCAGCAGTTGTGCTCCTCTGGGTACATTTTCCATGAGCCCAAGTATCATCTTCAGATATTACCAATGAAATACAGAGTAATGTCCTTATGCACCTTGCAAATTCTTCAGTGGTAATAATTAGAATATATCATCCTGCTACAGTATTCCATTCATGACCATGTTAGTCGAAAAGATAAATGACAATGTATTTAATTTATATGAAAAGTGCATGCTACATTGGATACATCTTTTAAACTTCTTCTCATAGATTGTATTTTTGTGGTGGGTTTGGAAATTGTATTAAAAATGCTGTGTCCAGTAGGAGTAGAGAGGTGATTGTCCCCTTGTACTTTGGTGAGGCCACGTCTCAAGTTTTGGGCAGCGCAATACAAGAGAGATGTGGAGGTGCTGGAGTGGGTCCAGAGGAGTGCAACAAAGCTAGTGAAGGGCCTAGAGAATAAATCTTATGAGGAGCGACTGAGGGAGCTGGGGATGGTTAGTTTGAAAAAGAGGAGGCTGAGGGGAGACCTCATTGCTGTCTACAACTACCTGAAGGGACATTGTGGAGAAGCTGGTGCTGGTCTCTTCTCACAGGTAATTGAAGACAGAACAAGGGGGAATGGCCTCAAGCTGAGACTGGGTAGGTTTAGATTGAATATTAGAAAAAAGTGTTTCACAGCAAGAGTGGTCAGGCACTGGAATGAGCTGCCCAGGGAGATGGTTGAGTCACCCAGCCTGGATGTATTTAAGGGTCGTTTGGATGTGGTGCTTAGGGATATGGTTTAGGGTGAATCTTGCAGAGTAGAATTATAGGTTGGACTTGGTGATCCTGAGGGTCTTTTCCAACCTGAAGGTTTCTGTGATTCTGTGAAATTTCCAATAAGCCTTAAACTGCTACCATTTTGTAGAACAAATCATATGGATTTATGTTCTTTGGCCATTTATGAGCATGCAGATGGAGATTTCTTGCTAATATCAGACATTTTGAAGTGCTGATGGAGACTTTTCATATACAAAGCAAACACCAGCTTCTGATATTCCTAAATCAATCTTTGTTGTGAGTCTCTGAAAAGTATCTGCCTGAAGTTTGCCAGCTTCACATGGATCCACTTCTCTTAGTGTCAGTCAGTACTGCCATTAGGTACCATAAGCTAGATATTTGTAAATGAGCAGTACAATTGCAGCAGAAAAAATGTGGTCATTTTATTGTGATTAAAAGATTCATCAGGTTCAGCAGTATTTTAAGTAAAATATGAAAATCATCATGCATGAAATTCCAACAGCAAGCAATTCTTCGTGGGGTATTCTAATTAATGATTTTCACAGAATGATGGATAATTTGTTTTATCTTAGTGCAGGAGAACTGACACCTCTTTTAGGTGCAGGAATAGTACCTCTGTGGACTTACTTAGTTTTTCAGCAAAGATCTGACTGACTTTGATCTCTTTACGTGTCAGCACACTGCTATTTGCATTTTATATCTGAACAGAAACAGGGATATTTGGTATGTTCCATCTGGAGTACTGTGTGCAGTTCTGGAGCCCCCAGCACAGGAAGGACATGGAACTGCTGGAGTGGGTCCAGAGGAGGGCCACAAAGATGATCAGAGGGCTGGAGCAGCTCTGCTATGAGGACAGACTGAGAGAGTTGGGGCTCTCCAGCCTGGAGAAGAGAAGGCTTTGAGGAGACCTTATAGTAGCCTTCCAGTATCTGAAGGGGGCCTACAGGAAGGCTGGGGAGGGACTATTTATAAGATCTTGCAATGACAGGACAAGGGGCAATGGGTTTAAACTGGCAGAGGGAAGATTTAGACTGGATGTTAGGAGCAAGTTCTTTCCAGTGAGGGTGGTGAGGCACTGGCACAGGTTGCCCAGGGAGGTTGTGGCTGCTCCCTCCCTGGAGGTGTTCAAGGCCAGGTTGGACGAGGCCTTGAGTAACCTGTACTAGTGGGAGGTGTCCCTGCCTATGGCAGGGGGTTGGAACTAGATGATCCTTGAGGTCTCCTTCCAACCTTCCCATTCTATGTCAATTTCCTTTTTCTGTCTTTCTGTGAGTCTCATTCAGTTTACCCAAAAAGCAATGTAAAACTTATGATGCTGGCTGTGCGTTACAAATCTGATTGGTATTGCATTCATCTTTAATTGGAAAACAGTGAAGACAGTGTGGATCCTTGAGAATGACTTGATACTAGTCTCTTCAGTTCAGCAATGATGAATTAATTTGCTGTAAAATCAACTTCATAAACCCCCTCTCACCCTCATGGTTGAAGGGGCTTCATCTATTGGAATATTTACAATCTAACTGAAAGAAACAAACCTCATGATCTACCTGGTACTGTCGCTCTATTGGATAAACATATACATCCTAGGTCATGTTGTGTGCTCCATGTTATGTAAGTGTTTTTCAAAAGAGTTTTGTTCTTCCCTGCACCAGAGAACTGTGAGTCTCATTTGCATCAGTAGCACACCAGGCCTTTGGCCCTGACAGCTGGCAGCTCAACCCCACTGTACCAGTCAGTAAAGCTGACATTGCACTCCCGCTCTCCAACAAAGGTCTTGCTTTGATCTCTGACTTAATATTTATAGGAAATTCACACAGATGGGAAGTAGTTTCAATGATGTTTTCCTATCACAAAAACCATTCTGCTGTCATTAGTGCTGCTTAGGGAAAGTTTAGCCTTCAAGCACAAGCTCATCAAACATAGTTCAGGTGCCTTAGCACAAAGAGGTATGCAGTGGGATCTGGTGGTGGTAAATGTGCAAGAACCTGCCTAGGGCAAGTATTACTTTCCTCAGATGGATGCATAGGATTCATTAAAAAAAAAGGTCTTCTGCTTATGAATGTTTGAACCTCTTTGTTCTTGAGAGGAAGGCATGATATGTTTTAAGGAAGCTAATTACAAGGAGATCATGAACATGTTTTTTTTCCCATAAAAAACACCTGGTGGAAGTCATACTGCCATACTAGAGGCTTCCAAGTATGCATAGAATGGCTCCATATGTAGTTCAATGAAAAAGCAAGCTGCAGCTACTTTTTGTGAGCATATTAGCTGTACTGTCTCATTTCTGTTTTCTTGACAAAACAATATACATAACTATAAAATGCACTGAATTAATCAGGCTTTCTGAGAAGACAAATGGTTCTTTTCTTCCACCTGTAATACTTATGCTGTGGTTACTACTGCTGTTGTTCCTTTTCTGTTTTTATATGCAGTCTGTTTCTTGAAATAACAGTTCATTTTTCTTAAGAGAGGAAACAGACTCTGAAACATTGTCATTTGAAACTATTTCTAGAACACACTTTCAAAGCATCTGTCCTAAACTTTCAATGCTTTAGACAATAATTTACAAAATACCATCAGTCTGGCATTTGAAATAACCACATTTTTGTTATTTTATCTTGCAAATTGTGCTCTTCAGAGCTGTCATTCAGTGAAAAATACCCTGAATTTCATCTAAAACTAATCTGTCAGTCCTTGTTCAGTGTCACACTGGAGACAGTGGCAAAGATGAAAAATCTCAACAAAAAAATTATAACCTCTGTATATCAAAATGATTACAACTTCTTCTGCGTTTTCAGACAAGTGTGTGAAATATATAAATGAAGAAATAAACAGCATATTGTTTTCAGAAATGTCTGTCATTTGTGATGAAAAACTATAGGGAGTTGGGGCAGAATATATGGATACAGTTACATTTACAGTTCTGTATCCTTACTAAATTGTGCGCAGAATAAGACCTGCACATCTGAATTAAACACAGCAGATAAGGTTTATGCTTTACAATATGCAATATATGAGATACTGGGGTGGTTTGGGAGTTACCCACCCCCCCACTCTATGAAATCATGCAGACTAGACTCAGCCAGCTGGAAGTTAAGGACTGAAGCCTTATATTCACAGCTTAGCACAATATACAAGCAGATATATTACAAGATATATATACAGCTATATACAGAAATATACAAGGTAAAGGTAATACAGAAACACAATACCCCTCCCAGAAATCAGAGTCCCCAGGAGGGGCTCCCAAACACCCTTCCACCTTCTCCCCACCCCTCTACCTTATCCCAGGGTCTGCCTTACATGCAAGGTAAGTTTGGAGGATCTGCAAGGAGGGTTAGAAGCCGAGTGGTTAGTTGGGTTACACAGCTGCAAAAGCCCAGGGACACACCAACTCCGACAGACACTCTGTGTCCTTGTTTTTATACATCTCAGCAAGCCTATGAGTGAAGTAGGCATCACCATTGTTTTTCTTCTCATGGCCTATAATCTAATTTTTCTCCTTAAAATACTCCAATTAGCCTCAAAACAGCACAGATACGTAAAGAGATAGAGAAGTAGAAGTATGTATAGGTTTGTCTCTGATGAAGATTTCATATTCTTATAACAGGCAAGTCCCCAAATGTTTGGCAGTTCAATATATCACATAAATCTCCAATGTTGATTATTACCTGTCTGCTCTCCCTTTCTTCAAGATGTTTTGTTGAAATTCTGTTTAAAAAAAAAAAAAAAAAGCAGCTTCCCCCCTCCAAAAAAACCAAAAATGAAGAAGCAAAACACTAAAAATGACACAAAAAACCAACGAAACAAAGAAACAAAAAATACCAACAATCTATGGGTACTATTCAAAGGCTAATCTAGTTGTTGAAATCTTCAAAGAAGCAACTGATGCAGATTTCCAGCAAGGGCCTGTGGAAACTGTTGTAAGGTATGGCTCTTCAGTTACTCAGCAGAAAGCCATCAGTCATCTCTTTAACCAGAAATGTTTTCTGGAGTAATTTTACCTCCTTCAAGCACTTTTGAACCTGTTATTCCTCATATTTGGCTATTGTTATTCCTCATATTTGGCTATTGTTGCAGTGGATTTACTCCACTAACATGTTTTCTCCCATAATACCAAAGTCAGTAGCTGGGGTACAAGGGAATTTCTCAAAGCTGTATTGAAGAAAGTCCTGTTGGAAAGTTCATCTGCACTCTCTCAATACTATGAAAAAGAACATTTGTAAATTAAATAAAAGACTTTGAAACCAGCATTGTATGTAACAAATTTTAGTTATATTAATCTTGCTGGGGAAAAAAATGCAGAACAGTGCTAAACATGGGCTTATTACTTTTTCAGAAAACTCCAACAAAAGAGAAGCTGATACTAGCAATGCAATTTATGTTTTGCTTCCTTTGGGATCAGGTGCACTTGCAGTGTTGTAGATACTTCCTGGCTCTGTAATAGTTGTGTGTGGCCATTGTGCGTGTTTCTAGGTGCAGTTGTATTGGCCATTGTGTGTGTTTCTGGGTGTAGTTGTATTGGCCATTGTGTGTGTTTCTGGGTGTAGTTATATTGGCCATAGTGTGTGTTTCTGGGTGTAGTTGTATTGGCCATTGTGTGTGTTTCTGGGTGTAGTTGTATTGGCCATTGTGTGTGTTTCTGGGTGTAGTTGTATTGGCCATTGTGTGTGTTTCTGGGTGTAGTTGTATTGGCCATTGTGTGTGTTTCTGGGTGTAGTTGTATTGGCCATTGTGTGTGTTTCTGGGTGTAGTTGTATTGGCCATTGTGTGTGTTTCTGGGTGTAGTTGTATTGGCCATTGTGTGTGTTTCTGGGTGTAGTTGTATTGGCCATTGTGTGTGTTTCTGGGTGTAGTTGTATTGGCCATTGTGTGTGTTTCTGGGTGTAGTTGTATTGGCCATTGTGTGTGTTTCTGGGTGTAGTTGTATTGGCCATTGTGTGTGTTTCTGGGTGTAGTTGTATTGGCCATTGTGTGTGTTTCTGGGTGTAGTTGTATTGGCCATTGTGTGTGTTTCTGGGTGTAGTTATATTGGCCATAGTGTGTGTTTCTGGGTGTAGTTGTATTGGCCATCGTGTGTGTTTCTGGGTGTAGTTGTATTGGCCATTGTGTGTGTTTCTGGGTGTAGTTATATTGGCCATAGTGTGTGTTTCTGGGTGTAGTTGTATTGGCCATCGTGTGTGTTTCTGGGTGTAGTTGTATTGGCCATTGTGTGTGTTTCTGGATGTAGTTGTATTGGCCATTGTGTGTGTTTCTTCCAAATCTGAGGGGAGGAAAAAAAAAAGACAAGACCTTCTAACAGATGGTAATTGTCCCAGGTTGGGAACTATAGGGTTAAAAAAAAAGTCCTCTAGGGACTTGAAGATTGTTATTCAATCCCACAATTCTGCTATCTCTTCATAAGCTCAGGGCAAGGCCAGCTTGTTCTCCTTTCCTCCCCCTCCAGCCTTGTGTCGGGCAGGAGCTGCGTTATCGGGACAAAGATGTAAGGACAGGCCTGGTTTGGGGCCTTCAGAGGCTGTGCTTAGGCCTCTTGGATGGCAGAGGCATGGGGGGGAGGATTGGAGCACTGGGGATGATAGATTTAGTTTTGGGTTGGGGGAAAATTCAGGGGGTTCGCTTATGGATTCTGTATCTGCTTTGTAATTTCTATCTGTAACTCTCTCCAAATATAATTCTGTTGTTTTTCTCCAATTCATTTGAAAGCTTCACTCTGTCGGTTCTTTAAACCCACGACAGTAATTAAAGCTGCTAGACATAATCAGCTGACTGTGTTTAATATAGTAGTAAGCTGGTAACTTAGAGCTGGTTTTGTTAATTATAGCATGTCCCACAAAATAAACCAAGAAAACATCAATTTTACAGGGAAATGTTCCCTTTATCTTGGAAAATAATTCCCAGTTCCTTCTCATAGTGACATCTGATGGGCCAGGAAGGCTCCAGAGACTTTCTGAAATCCCAGCACCAAATTAGTCATGGACAAAAGAGAATGAGCTAACTCATTTGCAGAAAGACAGGACCTGTATTAAAGGACATTGCAACCTTTGATCCCAGCCTACATGTTGTCAATAAAATGTTAAAATATTTGTACTTCCAGGTCTTTGCAGAGATTGTGTGCATTCCTTTGACATCATCATAATATTTCCTTGAATTTCAAAGTACAATTAATCTATGCTCTTATTTACTACCTCACACAACACTAGATCTAATGGCTCACATCAACTATTTTGCCATGCTTGCTCACTGCAGTTCTGTGGAGTATGCAAGATAAGCAGGTACTCTGGGGGTGGCTTGTGCCCTTGACAGATGCCCATGGAGTCTTTGGAGCTGACAGTTCTTCAACAGTAGAACATTCCAACATTTTCTGTTGCTTCCAGTAGGAGTTTAGGTTCTATGTTCTGTCACCACCCTTTTTTCTTTCTTTCATGTCCATACTCCTTTGTGTGTCATATTGCTCCACTTTTACTGAGAGACAGGTTATTTATGTAATACAAACAAAAGCTTTTTTGCTGTTCATGATATTGTGCATCTTACTGTACTTCTAACATGGTTTTAGCTCTGGGGAATGCTGCTGTTTTCTCTTCTCTTCCCTGCTGCTGATTGGAAATAGTAACTTCCTGGGAGCTAGCCACCAGCTGTCATACTGTAATGCCAAACAAGAAAAACTATTCATCTCCATTAGTTTAGCATTTTGATGTGATGGAAGAATTTACAGAGTTATCAACATTCATGAAATCTACAAGGAATTCTGCAGTGACCTCTTATATAGACAGACTTCTGAAATCTTCATAAAACCTTCACTGGCACAAGGTAAACACTCTTAATTTGCATTTCATAATAATGATAAAAAATAATATACTTATTATTAAGGTTTTCAATTTCTTTTAGGTTGTTGTAACCAAAATGTTTCCAGATGAATATGCCTGTCACATCATCCAACTTGTTTTCATTGCACAGATGCTATATATTATTTCCACTAAATGTATTTCACAGTTCTCATGATTTTGCTGGTAAGCAAGAAGCAAGAAGCTAAATGGAGCTGATTCAACTTAGAGATATTCAGAAGTACAGGATGCTGCTCAGAGATAAGATCTATTCTTTGTTGTGCTTGCTGTATCCTATTAATCACAGTTACTTTTCCAAAACAAGACATAAAAAGTATTAGTGACATATGCTAACTACTGAAATTTCAGGAGAAAGCCATAAAGAAATGACTTTTTGCTAAGAAAAAGACCATTTCACAATTGGATTGCAGGAGGTAATCACCCACCGCAAATGAAAAACTCATGTAAAAAATGTTTTCTAATTGTACACAATTGCCACAAGTACTAAAAGTGCCATTAGGTTAGATACCACTGAAAATGGGAAAAGTTAATGAATTTTGCTCTTCAAAGTTTAACCAGATCCATATGCAATTTATTAATTATACCAAGTGGCACATAAGTTGTCTGAGAACACAAGGATAAGCTTTCATTTTATTTAATCGATGATGTGATAGTGAAAGATGCTATGTTCTTACAGACAAAGTATTACTAAAAAGAGATATTTTCTCTTTATCAAACCACCATGCTATGTCTTCTGCTTTCCTATTCTGACTTTAAGTAGAAACACAAATTCATAGAATGGTTAGGGTTAGAAGTGACCTTAAAGATTGGCTAGTTCCAACCTCCCTGTCACAGCCAGGGACACTTTCCACTAGACCAGATTCTCAAGGTCTCATCCAACCTGGCTTCAAACAGCTCCATGGATTCATCCATGACTTTCATGAGCAACCTGTTCCTGTGTCTCACCACCCTTACTGTAAAGAATTTCTTTCTAATATCTAGCCTAAATTATTCTCCTCAAGCTTAAACCCATTCCTTCTTGTCCTGTCACAAAAAGCCCTTGTAAAAAGTCCCTTCCCAGCTTCCTTGTAGGCCCCCTTCAGGTACTGGGAGGCCACTATAAGGACTCCACTGAGCCTTCTTTTCCCATGATGAGCAGTTCCACTATGGACAGTGGCTTGGTAACTTCACCTGCCAGTTCCCTCAGGGCCCATGGATGGATCTCATGGGAACCCAACACCTTCAGATTCTTTAGATGGTCTCACACCTGATCTTCACTTACAATGGACAGATCTCCCTTTTCCCACTCCCTACCTTTGCCTTCTGGAGCTTGGGCAGTGCAGCTAGAGCCCTTGTCAGTGACCAATGAAGCAAAGTAGTCATTGAGCACCTCAGCCTTCTCTGTATCCCTTGTGACCAGGTCTTCATGTTCCTTTCAGAGAAGCTCAACATCTTCCTTAGCCCTCTTTGTCACTGGTGTAGAGAAGCTCAACATCTTCCTTAGCCCTCTTTGTCACTGGTGTACCTGAAGAAATTTTTCATATTCCCTTTTTTGTCTCTGTTTAATTCCATCTGCACTTTTGATTTCCTAACCTGATCCCCGGGTGTTTGGACAACTGCTAGTAGTTCTTACACGTTACCTGTTCTTGCTTCCAGTTCTTAGAAACTTCCTTTTTTGTCCATGTAATTCCAGAGGCATCTTGCTCATCCATGCTGCTCCTGGGTTTGGAGGAGATGGTCCTTTAATACTGACCAGCTTTCCTGGGCCCCTCTTCCCTCCAGGGTTTTATCGTATGACACTCTGCCAAGCAGATCTCTGAAGAGGATGAAGTGTGCTACCTGGAAATCCAGAGGACTGAGCTTGCTTCACACCCTATTTGATGCCTTTAGGATCTTAAATTCTATCATTTTGTGATCTCATTTCCTTTCACATAGCTCACCTGTACCTCCTTGTTGGTGAAGACAAGGTCCAGCATAGCACCTTTTCTTGTGGGTTCCTTTACCACTTGAAGGAAGACACTGTCATCAATGCACTTCAGGAACCTCTTAGATTGCTGGTGGCCATGATGTGTTGTCCTTCCAACAGATATCTGTGTGGTTGAAACCTCCTTTGAGAACGACGGCCTGTAAACATGAAGCTGCTTCTATCTATTTACAGAGGGCCTCATTCACTAGATCTTCTTGGTCAGTTGGTCTGTAGCAGAGCCCCACTGTGATCTCTCTTTCCCTTGCCTTCACTCACCCATAAGCTTTCACCCATAAGCTCTCTTTCACCTCTTCATCTATCCCCAGGTGGAGCTCTGCAGACTGCAGTTGGTCCCCTGCCTGTCTTTCCTGAAGAGCTCGTACCCATCTAATCCTATGCTCCAGTCATGAGAGCCATCCCACCACATCTCAGTAATGCCCTGCATTGCATCAGAGCCCTGCAGGCATGCACATGTCTGTAGCTCTTCTTGCTTATTCCCCATGCTCCATGTGTTAGTGTAGAGACATTTAAGCTGGGGCTCCATTGCAGGTGATTTACTCACTGTGGTTCCTATATCCTGCATTTCAGGTACTCCTTCCCAGCCTGTGGTCCAGCTCCAGACCCAGGATGCCTACTGTTGTAATTGGCTTTGATGTAGGATGGATTGATGACCACTTCCCCTAGCAACTCCAGTTTAAAGACCTTCTCACAATTTTGAAAAACTTGTGGCCAAAGGTATCCTTCCACTTCTCTGAAAGATGTGCCCCATCAGTCTCCAGCAGAACAGAATTCTTAAAGTAAGTTTCGTGGCTTAGAGAAAGTCCTCTCCATGACACCACACCCTCAACCATTTATTTATTTTCCCTATTCTATCAGTCCTTTCAAATCCCTTCCCCTTAACTAGAAGGACTGTTGGAAAGACTGTGTGTGCTCCTGGATCCTTCACTGCCTCTTGATATTCTTTAGGTTGCTTAATGCTGTGTCATGCTGTCCACATGAAACAGCAGTAATGGATAATATTCAGTGACACATGTAAGGTCTGGCAACCTTCTTATTACATCCCTGATGCAAGCCCTCAATACTGGTACCTATCTAAATTATGGACAGGGACAGCAAATGGATGCTTCTGTACTTCTGAGAAGAGATTTGCCCACTGCTGTCACCTGTTACTTTTTCTTGGTGGCTGTAGAAGTCACATGACAGGCAGCCACTCTGGCCATCTTACTTGAGTCTCTGGGTGTAGCAGCTGCAGGCTTCTTGTCCTCTTCAGTCTGCAGAGCTATGAAACAATACTGCAGGGTCAACTCAGACTGGCGGAGGTTTCTTCATCTTGCTAGTTCTAGCCCTTCCAATTTTGTCATTCCCCACCACTGCTAACTTTCTTTAATTCTGTCTATGCTGGTAGGGGAGCCTGGGGCCATTTGGCCACAGGCAGAGGACTGAGTGCAGGCTGTACTTGAATCCAGTTGTCTATCTTGATTTCTGCCTCCCTGACACTATATAACCCTTTGCCTGTCTCCCGTAGCTTAGCCACCTGCTGCAGGAGGTCCTCTATCTGAACACACCTTTACTATGCCCCCATCTCCACCCTAGGTGAAGGATCAAAGTACACCCCACAGCTCAAGGTCTGCAGAGTTGTTTCTATTTTCAGCAGCTCCATTTGTGTGAAGGCATTGGCCCTCACTGGGGTGGGGTGGTGTGCACCCACCTGCCAGAGCTGCAGGCATTGAGTACTCATCATTCTGCCCAATGGCTCAGTATGGTCTTATTGCCTTACCTGTCGAGTTGAGAGAGACTACTCCCTGCCTGCATGCCCTGTCTACACACCTTGCCTGAGTGAACATAAATGAGTAAGTTGCATTTTAACACAATAAATTTACAAACTGGATTTTTTAGGAATGCTTTCCTTCATTTCTCTCCTTGGTTAGTAGTAAAAATGATCTGTTCATTGGAAGAGAGCTTGTACTATTAGTTAAAAACTCACTGTGGAAATGGCTGTTTAGGCATGTCTTGAATGGAGGGGCTTTGACAAAGTGGCCTATTACTCTTTCTGTAGAATGCTTAAAGTACTCTCTGTAAATTCTATTTAATTTCTGGCTCATTGACCTGATGCATAGAGTCATTCAGATCTCATTTTACCTATCCTGCAGTCACAAAACAACATTAAGAACTTATTCCTGATCTCAGTTAAAAAAAAGTTTGTGTCCTGATGGAGTTGCTTCAGGAAACTCACATATTTTAAAACTGTAGTTTCCTCCATGATTGGAACTAAACCCTAAGTTTATATAATAAAGACTTCTTACAATTTTAGATTAAAAAAAAAATGTTACTGTGCCTTTTAGTAATTAAACTTCAATATTTCAGCTGGTGAATTACTGTGAAATCTGACTGCACTAAAAATCTTGGAGACAAATGCTTTGTTTTGACAAAACTTGGAGAACCACATTTCCAGACACTGTCTCACTAACATGTCTAAGTCATACCCCACAAGAAGTAAATACTTCAGTCACTGTGTTTCTGGCATACAGGTTTTGGTCTTGCCACTGGGACCTTGTTCATTACAATGGAGGTGTTCAAGGCCAGGTTAGATGAGGCCTTGAGTGACTGTTCTAGTGGGAGGTGTTCCTGCCTATGGCAGGGGGTTGGAAATAGATGTTCTCTGAGGTCCATTCCAACCTTACCATTCTATGATTCTGTAACAGCAGAGTGGCAGAAACAGAGGCAACAGCAGAGGCAACAATGCCAGAAAGGTAGCTGTCACTTCTTCAGCTCCCCAGAGTAATCACAATTATTCTAATAATTGCAATTTCTCTCACAACACCAATCATTGTGCACACCCCACATGCCATGTTCAGCATTAGGGGTGCCCTGCCTCCAGCCAGGAGGAGGAAAGGGATAGTGGAGAAAACCGAATCTATTGGAATGTATTCATTAGGTGGCCTGGCAGTTCAAAAGTTCGGAAATACAGGGCTTTAGTTGACACAGGTGCTCAGTGTACTCTATTGCCATCCAATTGCAAAGGGACAGAGTCTATAACTATTTCTGGAATCACTGGTGGATCTCAAGAGTTAACCAAGGTGCAGGTTGAGATAAGTTTAACTGGTAAAGAGTGGAAGAAACATACTATTGTAACTGGTCCTGATGCGCCTTGCATTCTGGGAATTGACTTTTTGAGACAAGGTTGTTTCAAAGATCCTAAAGGTCACAAATGGGCTTTTGGAATAGCATCTGTAGAGATTGAGGATAGTAAATTGAAACTGTCCATCAGACCTGAACTTTCAGATGAATCTGCAGTTGTGGGACATCATGACATAGAGGATCTGAAGCTGCCAATTGCTACTCAAACTGTTCACCACAGGCAGTACAGAACTAACCGTGACTCTTTGTTGCCCATTCATCAGCTGATTCGTCAACTGGAGAGTCAGGCTGTCATCGAGAAAGCTCATTCACCTTTCAACAGTCCCATCTGGCCTGTGCGCAAGCCTAACGGAGACTGGCGTCTCACAGTCGACTTCCGTGCCCTCAACGAGGTGACTCCACCCATGAGCGCAGCTGTACCGGACATGCTGCAACTCCAGTACGAGCTGGAATCGAAGGAGGCCAAATGGTATGCTACCATAGACATTGCTAATGCTTTCTTCTCTATTCCCATAGCCAAGGAGTGCAGGCCTCAGTTTGCATTCACCTGGAGAGGAATCCAGTACCAGTTCAACCGTTTGCCTCAGGGGTGGAAACACAGCTCAACCATCTGTCACTCAGTGATCCACAATGCACTGGAGAAAGGTAAAGCTCCAGAACACATTCGATTCATCGACATCATTGTGTGGGGCCAAACAGCTGAGGGAGTCTTCAAGAAACATAACAAAATCATTGACATTCTGCCATTAAGAGAGACAAGGTCAAAGGACCTGCCAGAGAAATCCAATTCCTGGGAGTGAGGTGGCAGGATGGTTGCCATCACATTCTACAGGATGTGATAAAGTCTTCACCATGGCAGCTCCCACAAATAAGAAGGACACATTCTGTATACGGCTGCAAATGACAATGGTCTGACTTGGAGTCTTTGGCAGAGAGCTCTGAGATATAGATCCTTTTAAGTAATGAGATGTTCAACTTCAGTAAATTCTGAAGAGAATTACCTACCATAGTCAATACTCCTGAAATGATTTCACTGTTTGGTTCTCTTCCCCTCAGCGACTATTGTTTTAGATTAAGTTAAAATTATTGTATGTAGCTGTAGTCACTGCATACTTTCAGATAACAGGGAACTAGGTAATCTAAGAGTGTCTCTGTCTCAAAGTCAGGCAAACAGAAGATAATGTTTAGCAGTCCCACAACACCGCTTAATTCATAAAATCTCATTTGCACCAATTTATTTTATAAACACAAGTGATTTATGCACCAGAGTTCCTTCTATGCATCAAACATTTTAAGGGTTAGAATTATCAATTAGAATACAGTTTAAAATTTATATGCAATTAATGTAGGTTTCAGTGACATCTATTAAAAAACTAATAAGTTTTTAGAAGCTATAGTATAATGGAATGACCCCTATTCTCAAATCTACTGAATTAATGCTAAGACCTTAATTAATTTGAATGTTTTTTACAAAATATACTTTGGGGGGTAAAGTGAAAAGGCGTGTTAAAACGGACTCTGAAAATGCATAGTTTTGAGTGGTTTTTGCCTATAATCTTTCATTTCTCTAATTGTATAGTAGAACCTACTGTATTGTAATCATTGGCCAAATCTGTTTTTAAATTGTTATTGCCTTCTTACATCTGCCTCAGCATAATATTTTGTTTGTAAGCTTTTTGTTTTAACTTACCTAAGTCAGTCTGTTTCTTCATTTACATTCTTTTTCATAAACACTAAGGTAATACATGACAAGTTTCAACCTGCAGAAACTTTATGTGTTAGGTAATACTCATCATGGAAATGTTGATAATAGTTGTAACTATCTTCCTGAGTGTCAATGCTATAAGATAAAGAGTAGAACAAAGTAAAAAGCAAGGTTGTTAAACAAGCAAAACCACCATAAACCCCACAACTACTCAAAAACCAATGAGTTTTCTATATAGAATGATTAAGTTATGGCTATTCCATAGAGGGAGAAGAAAAATGCAGCAGCTGTATGAGTATTTAATGGCACAATAACAACACTCCGTGGGGATTTCTCTTCTCATGGCTGGCCGAATTCCCCCAAATTTCTCATAAAAATGGACCTTGTAATACAAAAAGTATAGAACAATGGAAACATTTTCTAAAGTTTTTTGTTGCTTTTTTACTTTATTCTTTTTCATATATATTCATGTTGCAAAATTATAGCATTCTGTCCTTCCTTTGCATCAGACAATCCTCTGATTTTTTTTATTTAAAGTGATTCTGGGTTTTTCTAGGAGGTTGCTTTTTATTATAATAGCTAAATGGGAGGCAAAGCTGCAGTAAGCTGGGAGGGGGGAAAAAAAAGAAGAAAACAAGCTTGCTCATTTTTAACCTAACTATAATTAATCCTTTAGATACCTGATTTCTTCATCTGACCAGTTTGTGTTCAGTAACAATCTCTAAAAAATGTTATGTCAGTACTGGTTATAGGCTGTAGACTGCAATCTCTTAATCAATAACCCCCCTAGCTAGGGCTCAGGTGGAGGTCACAAAATTTAGGTTATCTCCCCTAGATAACCTATCATCAACTGCAGAAGTCTGATGCACAATTTGTTGTACAAATGGGACTTAAAGTCACCTGAAGATGCAGTCTTGGAAGCAAAGGAACTGTCTGTACAGGGAGAAGTCTTCTAAAATGAAGAGAAAAAAGTTAAACTTTCATTCAGAAACACAATGTATCACCACAGCTCTAGAGGGATACAAGTGAAGAAAGTGCTTTCAATCACAACTACTGGAGACAGATATGCATCATTCTATGAAAATGCATAAACTGCACAGCTACTCCATAGAACTGAAACCTGTTGTATTTTGAAAATGCCCAGTTCATTCCATAATTCACACTCATTTATCTGTGTGTGTTCATTTATCTGATGAGTTACATCAATAGCCGTGAGACTCAATGGGTTTAATATACTCAATGTTTCGCATAGAATGACCTAGAAAATGCATAGAACACTTTGTATTCCATTTTTACCCTACTGTTCAACTAAAAAAAAGTGTGTATTTGTCTCAGTGAATCTGTTCAGAAAAAAACATTTCTTTGGCTTCCTGTGAAACTGAAAGATATTAATAGATATAATATACTAATCTTTACATGGGTGTAAAATATGTTTATGTGTATATGAAATGTTATAATGGCAGTTCCTATGCACTTCATCTACAAATGCATATTGATATGCTTATTTTATTATGTATAGTAATGAGAGGCAAAATATTTGAATTTTTTTCCTATCAATTGAAAACTAAACTTTACAGAAATTTCTTGAAAAGAAGCTGTGCCAAAATACTGAGTTTCAGATCAAACAGATTCTCTCTTTTTCTCTTTTAGGAAATCTATCCAAGACATGGAAGTCTTGTTAAACCATTTATCTAATTAGTCCAGTTTCTCAATAAAACCTTCAATTTGGTGACATATTTGTGATGACATCACATTTGTGATGACACCACATTTGTGATGACACAGTTTAGCTACTAAATAGGCACAATCCCAAGCACAAATACAGGCTGGGTGGTGAATGGCTGGAGAGCAGCCCTGAGGAAAAGGACCTGGGGGTCTGGGTTGATAAAAAGCTCAACATGAGCCTGCAGTGTGCGCATGCAGCCCAGACAGCAACTGAGTCCTGGGCTGCATCAAGAGCAGCGTGGCNGCAGGTCTCCTTGCATTAGTTCCATTACTGTTATGCTTAAAATTAAACGTATATTACTTTATAGATTTGAGATGCATGTGCTTGTGGCATAGTCGAAAAAGGAATTTTCAGACAATGTATCACTTATACCAAACACACAATACCGCTTGATACCAAAGCAATCATCACTTAACACCAACATATTTAAATGCTGAAGGAGAAATAACTCCGTTTTGTCAAATATTTTGAAAATGAAAATTCAGCGTCAGGTACTTCTCAGATTGTGCCAGTGTTCAAATGTTGACATTGTAACAGAAAGAGATTCAGTTTCAGATACTTTTAACTTTTCATTCTCACTATTTAGGACCCACAACAGATTCTTTATGATATGTTACAAAAATACAGCTCCTTTGAGGAAACAAGCACAAGGAGCCACCCAGGCTAATTCAGGAGAAATAACATTTAATAGACAACTCATAGTGAAGACCAATAGACTTGATGAATTGTAAGTAGTGTGAGGAGTGAAAAAGCCTTACAGCACATCAAAAGTGGAAACGTCCCTACTTGTCTTTCTAAGGCTTCTTTGGAGGGATTTATTAACATGATATTAAGTTCTTTTTCTCTTTGAGGAATCATTTCTAATGCACACATAGTCATTTGACATGAAAGTAAGAAGATGTTCTGATTGTAGATAAACATGTATTTCTTTCATTTTTTTAAGTGTTAATAAGGTAATCATACATATATCCATCAGGTTAATGCTTTCCAAATTCTCCATTGATCTCTGTCCTGTTATTTGAAAGTCATCTTTATTGAGATAAGCATCTGCTACATTCCCCTGTCAGAGACAGGATCCTAGACTGAATAGACTTTTGGCTTAGTCCAGTCTAACTGTCATAAAGTCTTACAAACTCTAAGTTCCAGAAATGAAAACGATCAAAAGCATAATACAATCATACAAAATAATTACCATCGGGACTCCTTCAACTTTACAAACATGTAAAATGCACTTACTTTGAGGGTGAGAAGGGGGGAGAAAAAAAAAATCCTTCCATTAAAAAATAGTCACAAAACTTTGAACAAATTCACACACTGCAGAATACACACACACACACACACACATGCATGCAGGCATGCACGTATATACATGCACGCGTGCACACGTACACACACACACATGCTTAGAGTTTACACTGCATTCTTCTGATGCCATTATTATTTTATTTGTACACTCACCTTTACTGCACATTCTAAACAAACAATAGACAACAGTGTAAGGGCTTTTTTTCCTTTTTCCTTAAAACTGCAACAAAACAAGTCTCAACATTTGCAAAACATTCCTTTATTATTAGAAATAAATTATTTTGTATAAAAATCAGCATGCGTTGGCCATTGCATTTACTTTAGCATAACCCTGGACTTATTCAGTCAGTCGCCACAAGAAACAAACTCATCTTCTTTTACAAGTTGAACAATGTAGGACAGGAAAGGAAATTGTCACAATCACAAAAAAGTACTTACAAATATAACATCAGACATGATTTATTTCAACAGCTTTTCTTTTTTTTTCCACAAGCTAACAGTTGTTTTCCTTTTGTGATTTGCTCCCTTTTGTGAGTGAACAGTTCAGAGGCTTGACACTGTCTCTATGTTATAAAAATGGACTTTTCCTTCCCCTGTCTCTTTTTGCCTCTTGTTTAATCCTTGTCCTTTAGGAAACTGACTATTGATTTGAATGTAGTCTACTGATATTTCCAAGACTGAATTCTGGTGGTGGTAAAGTCTACGTTTGCAAGATCCCATTCTGCAGGTCTTCCAGTGAATTTCCTCCCTGCTCAGTTTGCCTGATTGCTGTAACTGACATAAGTTGTCTTGGTAGAGGAGGCTGTAAATAAAAACAAAACAAAACAAAACAAACAACAACAAAAATAAAGTTCAAGATTTTTAGAATCAAGAGAGGAAGAAAAAAATATATATATTTATCATTTGAAATCATACAGTGTCCAACTGTATTTTCAAATAACACATCCTATGTTGTTGGAATAAAGTAAGAAAGTTTAAACACCTTTATGAGCAATGAGTAAGTTGGATCTTGAGGTCTGTGTTCTTGATGGTAAGGTTTCTTTTGTTCACAAGTTTGGGAAGGAGACCTTAATAAGAAATAATAATGATAAGCAGCTTTAACATACCCATAATAAACTTCCAAAATACCGTTTGGCTGGTATTATTTTGGCTGATTTCTGTGTAGAGGTTTTTTAATTTAGACTTTGGCTTTCTCTCTTTCCTACTGGTTGAAGATGGCTTTGCATCTGGTAGTGGGTTGTCCATCTAGACAGAGGTTTGTGCTCTTTGAAAGGAGCAAAGCCTAACGTGGGAAACATCTCTCCAACTTAGTGAAACTTGGAGAGATGAGCACATGTTCTCTGCAGAGCCTTCAGACACAAAACCATCTGCCTATAAGTGAGCCAGCAGAAATGCTTATGAGCCCCTAGGCTGTGTTTTAGAGTTGCCATACTATGGTTTCTTTATGTTGATGGTCAGCTGATCACGTCTTTCTTTGAGAAAAACTCATGCCACTTGTTCAGGACACAGAGGAAGTGTGCTAGGAAAGTTAAATACCTTTACTATTGTAGAGGTGAACAACTGTGAATCTTACATGGAAGTTTTTGTCAGCTTCTAGCCCTTCTTATCCTTTTGCTGTAAAAAATACAGCCCCAAGTCATCATTTTTTGTCTCAGTGTAGTGGTAGGAAGAAGGAAGTGGTGACATCAGATCTCCCAGGCAGCTCACTAATTTAAACCAGTTGGGTACATGTCAAATCAAACTGCTGAGAGACTGAATCTCATTATTGGCTCTATAATAAGGTCTACATCATACTGCAAAAAGAGGAATTTGGCTTTCCAAATATGTTTTATATTCTGTCTGCTACAGACATGTTCTGCTTATGATAGTGAAGACTGCAGATGGTAGAATGAAGATAGTTGCTTAGTCTACAGAGTCAGAGATCTTAATTCTATTCCCATACCTTCTTTCCTTCTTTTTTTTCTTTTTTTTTTTCCCCTCCCCTACTTACAATCTGGTACAAACAGCTGAGATAGATAGGAAAAGGACTTTTAATGGTAACTCAGAAATCCTTCCCACCAAGCCCATGATTTCAGAAGAACAGACTGCAGAAAACAAGAAACGACTGTTCCTCTCTCCTATACCAAAGATTCAGCAAAATCAGAGATCATCAAAATTGCTGCAAAATAACACTAGGCAGTATAAATCATCAGGTTTGTTATTTCCTTTTTCTTCATGTTTTCTATGAGCATCTGAGAAGTTTGATTCTGATATTGCATTTGCCATTTTGTAAGACACGACTGAATCAGACTATTGTAGTTCACATATTGCTATAATTTTTGTTTCCTAAGAATGCATATTTAAGAATGGATAATCAAAAGGAAGATGTGAAATGTAATATTTCTTACTTCCACTAGCACAGGTAGGTCCAGTACCTTGTGTCTGGAAGAGCTAATTCATGAAAGGGTTGCTTTTGGCACATCAAGCAAGTCTTTCACATCATTGATCACAGTATTCAAACATCAACATGAAATATCTTTATTTGCACGTATTGGGACACTTGAAGCAAATGTAGCCTCATTTACATCTTTCAGATCTTTCAGATGGGATGTACTGCTCCCATTTGAATTCTTCCATGCTCCCACAGCTGAATTTCTGAGAGAATTCTATTTTTCCTCTGGCCCATTACGTTACTTCTGAAAACAATGCAGGACTGTTGAAGTGACACTAGGTTCCTTAGAGCATAAAAGGATTCTGTTACCAGCTAAGAAACAGCAAATCGATGCACATCTGCAAACTCTGCACAGAGGAACAAAAGCACTAAGGGAGCAGAGCTTATTTCTTTCCCTCACCCTGAAAATAGGCTCAGATACGTGATCAGGTTAAGCCAATTTACCACATTACCCTGTTATCAGCTGTGTTCTTTGATAACTCCTCATGTGTGTGCTTTAGCCCACAGCTATGCAACATAATCAGATTTATCACAACTCAGTAAGCTGAGGACATTTGCAAGAAGCTCAAAATAAAAAAATTAGGTACTACACCTCAGCTGATTTAGAGTAACCTGTTAATTTGCTATAATTTTCTGTAATTTAAATAGCTTTGATAGAATTGATCTAGGACAGACCAAAATCCTAAAATTATCCTACTGTGTTCTGAGTGCTGTTACTTTTAAAAAATGATAGCACAGGAGGCTGGTGTTGATAGTATTTTGAACTATATTAAATCTAATTGTATCTTCAAGCAATGTTTTGGGTTTTTTTTAACTTTATAAGTATTGAAAGTGTCTTTATAGTTCTCTGCAATAAGTCTACATTTTATGTTTCGCTCTCTGAAAGCTTCAGCAACTGGTGTCCTGCTCTTTAAGACTGTTAGCATTTCATAGAAACAACATGACCTGTATTCAGCAAATGTAAATGACCAGAAAAAGTAAAAGACTTGGCTCAAAATATTTCTGGGAATGATAACTTTTTTTTCTAGCTCCAGTTACCACATTGCTGTTGGAATGAGACGAGAAGAAAAATAATAAAATAGAAGAGAATCTAAAGCAATTTAGAATTATTATTGTGATCTGATGTATATGCATTTAGAGTACTTGTCACTGCTATACTGTCTGTAAGTGCATCTGGATATTTTTTTCATCTTATTTCCCAGATAAATTTTGTTTTCCACTGAATATGAAGATATATCCACGCAAACCCCCCCCCCCAACCCAAACAAACAAAACAAACAAGAAAAACAACCCAAAACACATGACTCTCTTCATGTGGGAGACAATATGGAATAAAGCCATTACATGACAGGACAAACCAGACAGAGAAGAGCTTTCTCAGAAGGTATACCTGCCTAGTCTAATCTTATTTCTTATCTAGTTTTGAGCATTGCTATCACTACCAAAAATTGTGCGTGGAAAATATTGGAAACACTTACTATTCATACAATCACAGAATCATAGAATGGTAAGGTTGGAAGGCGACCTCAAGGATCATCTAGTTCCAACCCCCTGCCATAGGCAGGGACACCTCCCACTAGCACAGGTTACTCAAGGCCTCGTCCAACCTGGCCTTGAACATCTCCAGGGAGGGAGCAGCCACAACCTCCCTGGGCAACCTGTTCCAGTGCCTCACCACCCTCTATTCACTTCTGATATTCTAGGAATAGACTGATTTTCCTTTGTGATCACCTTCACGTACTGTCAGTGATACAAAAAAAGCTACCTTACACGTAGGCACTGCAAGAAGATATGCTGAAACATTGAAAGGTTGTTGCTGTTGACCTGTTCAAAAACACTTAACGTGGCACTGTGCACTGGTAATTCACAGGAACATCCAAAAGTTTTGACAATAACTATTTTGGCAGAAGAGAGGGAAATTATTCAAATCCAAATGGTACAGGACAGTTTTCAGAGAGAAACACGTCTTTGAGGCCAAAAGCTCAATTATATGGGGACAGCAATCTGCAGTGCAAATTTCTTGACTGAATTTTCACTTATGAAGCATTATGATGCCTGGATCAAAGCCTACTCAGCATTTATATAGATGTGCTTCTGTTAAAACCATGTTGAGAGCACAGTAAATAAACGTTTCCCTACATACATCACACTACTGGAGAAGCAAACTTGCTTCCAACAGCAGCTGTTTCCATGAATTGTGCATAATCAATAGTTTAAGGAATACCAGACACATCATTTCCTAATTAGGTACCATAGATAACAGTGGGTACCCAAGACTTTACTATTTACACCTTCTTACCGTACCGTCAAATTTCTCCTTTGACCTTTCCTCAGAAGTTTATATTTCTGCAAACTCAGCAAAACTTCCCTCATTTTCCCCTCTGAGTTTTCTCTTGGTGACTTCTGAAGATTTGAGAAATCAGTGATTTCCTCCTATTTCCGTGCTTTTGTTTGACCCATAAGGAACTCCACTGCCTTTTCCTTTTCATCCTTTGTTACATGTTGTAATCTGAAGCTGTATAAATCCATAGCTCAGTCTAGCAGATTCGCACATTTTGCAGGGTTATGAGGTTTTCAACTGAATTGGTTTGCATGAAGTAACCTCCATGTATCAGCAACTGTGCTATGGTAAACCTACTGTCTAATTTTATAGTCTTCAATCTGGCAAATTTTGATTGCATTTTTCTGAAATAAGTACATTATTTTTCTGTAGCTTGGTATTGACTGGTCTCAATGTGCTCAGGCAAAATAGTACAATTCTATCTCCTGTCAACGTGGTCAAAAAGTAATTAAAAAAAAATTTTACATCCCTCATTTGTAGTTAAAAGACTGAAATCAATAGTCTTTAAGAGCTGCTGTCCATTCCATGTGACAGTTCTTCATTACTACTAAACTGTGGGGGTAAAGTCACTGGCTCTACTCATATTTGATCAGGGTGATAATGATTATTATTATTATTATTGCAAAGTCCAATTTATAAGACTGCATATCATGTGGTGGAATGGAAGTTGTAACCTTTTCTTCTATACCAGAGCAATTTAGAGATGTGGCAAGATTCAAGGACTTTCCTGACATGCAAAAGTAATTTTTCTCTTTATTAACCCATGACATATCAGAACATGTAATGATTAAGATGTATATGAATAATCATGATTTTGTACTGAGATAAGTTCACAACAAAATTACGGATGAGAAGCGTTAAATGTTAGTATTCATGAGTTGCAATAAATGAACAAGAATATTAAGTTAAGATGGAAATTTTTTTAAAAACCCACATCATTTTTCACTTCCACACCTAACTGAAAAATAATGGCAATGTTAACTGTTTTCTTTGCTTTTTTTTTCCAACAGCATTTGAGTTTTGAATATACAATGGTGACCATAAATATATCTCGTGAACTGTCAGGACATACTACAACTGACACAGCAATGCACAACACAACAAATTAGCACTAGGTAAAACAGATCATTTTTAAAAGATGTCACTACCCAAAATTTTATTTTCTTAATAGCCTCCTGTGAAAAACATTTTGTTTGAAACAACTCTAGGCATTCCTGCATTCAGTAGTACATGAATTCTGACACATCTCTGGAGTCATGCAGAACAGGCAACAAAAAAAAAAAAAAAGTTTATTATTAAAAGAAAGTGCATTCTTGTGAACGTACATCTATTAGGAAGTGCTGCCACTCTTGACCATGGGAAAGTCTACAGATGACTTACTGTTGGTTTCAAGACTTTCACACAGTTCAGTTTTGACCTCGCCATTTGGTCTGTCATTTCCTTTTTGGCTCAGTTTGCTTTGCATTGTGGCAGCTGTCACTACGGCCTTGAAGCTCCGTTTCCGTTTTTGGACATTCTGCTCTGGATGAAAAATTATGATATAAACCTTGGGCATGTAGAGCATGCCCAGAGACACAGAAGCACTTAAACTCATAGAGATGGTAAGCGTTGTTGTCTGGATGTACATCTGGGGAAGGACAGAAAAGAATAACATAAAAATTATTGTTGAATTGATTTAACAGAAGAAGGAAAATCACTTCAAAATACTAAGAGAAAGTGAACCAATAACCTGTACATACTTCAAGAGAATTCCTAACTTTGTCTGCCTTTTAATTACAGTCAAGTATGTCTGTTTCATGTTGATTTTTAACCTTAAGTGGTAGAAACAAAATAATATTCATTAAACTTCATTCTTACAAAAGCAATCAAAGTGCTGTAGCAAACACATTTTCAGAAAAGAAGCAAGTATGTCTGTACAGGAAAAGAGAAGTGGCAATAGGATTAGCTTTGTATTATCTACTTTACTGCACAGAAGCTTCTGCAACAATACACCATATGGTGATTCAGTAGTGTGTAGCATGGCTCAGCCAGCAGTGTGCACAATGCAGAATCTAATGAAATCCTTGATATACATTTTTTAATTTCAAGCTTGCATATTCCTGAGTCTGTTAGAGGAGGTTTTGTTTGTTTGCTTTAAACATTTCTAACTTAATATTGAATTCTAGTCACAATGCTCTGTTGGCATACAATAAATAGATTAATGCCAGTTGTACCCACGAAATCAGAAACTCATAAAGTACCTCAGTCCCCCCATAGATATGAAGGAAAAATCTGACATTTCAGAGTTAGTTCATCTATTGTTTCTTATCACCCATGAAAAGAAAGCCACTCTGGTCTTCCACAGTCCCATAAAGGAAAATTACAACGGTCACATGACGAGAACAGCACACAGAAGTTTCTATTTGGAGATGTATACAGAAAGCATGTCAGAAACACTAACAGTAGTTCTGCTCTACATTTATTACTTTCATAGGAAATTATATTTTATTAGACATTTTATTTGACACCGATTTTACTTTGCAGTTCTGTGTAGTTTCCTGATCTAAATAGTAAATCTCAGTAATCAAGTTATATTGAAAAAGATTCTGAAGTAAAACCTGTTCATAGCTTTAGCAGAGGATTCACTGATGTTAGGTTTGATTTTAAGCACTGGCCAACACTATCACATTAAGCTGGGATAAGGTAGTAAGTCTGTCTGCAATGTCAGCTTCAGATCATTTGTTTTATTAAGTCCTCTGTGGCAACTTGACCCTTGGCAAAAAAAAGTAGACATAATAAACTGTTGTGTCATCACTGCTATAGTTGAACATTTTTAATGTCTTTCTGCTTACAAAGTTTTCCATTAGATACTTTCACATTAAAGATGAGAAACAAACTGTGCACTCACTTCAAGAAATGTCAGGTGAGAAATGTGACAAATGTATTTTAGAAGCATAGACTCCCCCAGACAGTAGATTGGGAATGCACGTGAAGTTTGGTGGAGACAATGATGAGACAGTTGACCTCAACTGAGCAAAGGGATATTCCACACTATCCCCTCATCAATATAAAGCTGGGGGAATATGAACGAAGGAGGGGATATCCAAATTTATGGTGTTTTATGTTCCCAAGTAACCATTATCCATGATACAGCCCTACTTTCCTGGAAGTGGTTGAACACCTGCCTGCCTATGGGAAGCAGTGAATGAATTCCTTATTTCATTGCACAATCGGTTTTTGCTTTACCTATTAAAGAGTCTTTACCTCAGCCCATGAGGTTTCTCACTTTTAATCTTCTGATTCTCTCCCCCCACCCCACTTGGGGGGAAGGTGGGGGCAGTGGGCAGGAAATGGCTTATTTGCCAGCAGTGGTTAAACTATGACATCATATGAAGCATTGCAATAAGTGGTGTCCAAACATACAAGTATTTTGATTCCTAAAGATACATATATTTCCTAATGCAATTTGCAAAACTGAAATTAACACAAGTAACACCTGCAACAAAATGCAGTGTACATGCAAACTTCATTAAACATAGAAATTCCTTTTTCTGAAGCCTTACCATTTATTAAAGTCCAGCTTGTTGCACTTAAGTAGCTAGCTGAGCCTCAGACAACAGAATCTGTAACAATGTCTGGCATTTAAATGTATATATTTTAAGTCCTCATCAAGCACCCAAGCTCATTTTTCACCATTCTAACCAAGAGTTAGACAATAAAAGAGTATAAAGAATCTCTGGATGTTATAAGCTAAAATACATAAATTCCTGCAATAGTACCAGTCATATTAGCAACAAGTATGTGCATTACAGTAGCTCTCAATGATTTTTTTTTTTTTTTTGTGATAAGCAGTTCCACACTCTTTACAAATACTAAGAAAAAAGGTCTGCCTGAAGGTTTACATTGAAGTAAGCTTCATAAGTGACTCAACTCTAAATCTGATCATGATTCCCCGAAAAAAGAAGATCCATGGTTTTCAACACACTAAGTGCAGGTATTTTACATGAGTTATATAGAATCATAGAATGGTAAGGTTGGAAGGGACCTCAAGGATCATCTAGTTCCAACCCCCTGCCATAGGCAGGGACACCTCCCACTAGTACAGGTCACTCAAGGCCTCGTCCAACCTGGCCTTGAACACCTCCAGGGAGGGAGCAGCCACAACCT
>WBNM01042935.1:19467-39859 GCA_013399055.1 Ramphastos sulfuratus
CTCTCCCCAAAACAGCAGAAAAACATGTCTGCACAAGCCAGGACATGTACAAGCCCAAGAGGCCTGTTTAGGCCTACCACGACAGGATTCTACAGGTATGTGAGAGAAAAACGAAAAATGAGAGAGTATGGGACATCTCCAGAGGGATACGGGTGACGTGATTACTGAGGACATTGAGAAGGCTGAAGCACTCAATGACTTTCTGCTTTAGTCTTCACTGGTAATCACTTGAGCCACTCCACTCAAGTCACAGAGGGCATTGGCTGGGTCTAGGAGAATGAAGAACCACCCAGGGTGGGTGAAGATCAGGTCCAGGAACACCATGACAACCTGAACATACACAGCCTATGGGACCTGATGAGATACATGCAGGGGTCCTGAAAGAACTGGTAGCTGAGGTTTCTAGGCCACTAGCCATCATATTTCAGAAGTCATGGGAGTCTGGTGAGGTTCCCACAGGTTGGAAAAGGGGAATCATAATCCCTGTTTTCAAAAAGGGAAGCAAAGAAAACCCAGGGGACTACAGACCAGTCAGCCTCACCTCTGTGCCAGGTAAAATAATGGAACAGATTCTAAAATTGGATCATAGGAAGAAATTCTTCACTACGAGGGTGGCAGGACTCTGGAATGGATTGTCCAGAGTCATTGTGGATGCTCCCTCCTTGGAGCCATTCTATGATTATTATTCTATGATTTTGTGTAACACATTGCTGTAGAGATTTAAGAAAAAAAGATAAAATGAGCTAAAGATAAAATAGCATTGTACAGATGCTCTTACTAAAGCTTCTAGGCAGGAGAGATCCATCCAGCTGAAGCCTGACACACTTTGGCATGTATGGGAAGGGATGCCATCCACAGGGACTGGAGAGGTGGGCACAAGCCAACCTCATGAGGTTCAACAAGACCAAGTGCAAGGTCTTACACATCTGGGTCGAGGCAATCCCAAGCACAAATACAGGCTGGGCAGTGGCTGGCTGGAGAGCAGCCTTGAGGAGAGGGACTTGGGGATGCTGGTGGACGAGAAGCTCAACGTGACCCAGCAGTGTGCACTTGCAGCCCAGAAAGCCAACCAGAGCCTCGGCTGCATCAGGACAAGTGTNAACTGATACTATGATTCTATGTTGCAAGCAATGGCAAAATTGTGTTTGCTGGACCATGAGGCTTTGACTTGTCACATAGTATATATATATATCTATACATTTTCTCATACAGTTTTCTTTGCTTTACATTACTTTTCATAGAAAGTTACATTTAAGCAAACATTTAGCCAGTATTCTTTATTGATGCAGTTTTTAATGCTTTACCTCCTCTGGGGGACAATCCCTACTGTATTACAAAAGGAATCTTTCAGATCTCTCTCTTTACAAAGGAAGTTACTAACAAATCAGTAAGTGCTCCTCAAACTGTAGATTCTAAACTGAGTGTTTAATTAATTTAGAAATAGTTTTGCAAAGGGGTATCATGCTGATCTGAACAAAATCTACACCTGGATTTATAAGATTATCAAACCAAAAATGAAGATTTAATACAGTAATAAAAGGTTTGCATTCATATAGCAATTTAATCTGCAGATACCAAAGGCATTAGGATATCCAAGTTTAACACCTATGGTTTCTGTACAGAAATAAGGATAACAAATGGGAAGTTTGTGTATATTTCTCAAAGAAATGAAAGGTGCAGTGGATGCACAGGCACCATGGTCAATGTCTGTTAATATTTTATTTAGCAATATCCTGAAAGTTCTAAGAATCCTAAGCATTCTTGAGGTGACGATCACCTACTACAAAAGATATGAATGTATACTATTTCTTGCTTTTTGTTTCATACCTGACTAACATCAACTTCTGTGACAGTGTAAGTAAATCTCCACATTGCTTTATGTTACTGGTAAAATATCCCAGAGAACTTGTTTAAATCTTGATTCTTTCAGTAATTCTGCAGCTGCTTTAGTTTGAAATGCCATGTGTAATCACCAAAGCATATATTTATCTACAAACTCAAGTTTCATCTAATTATCTACCAGCCCATTTTGAGTAGTTAAAAGGAACCTATTTCTATGCTTGCAAATAATTAATTTATACTTTCAATTAAAAATAATTTCAAACCAGCTATGATTCTGTAGGTTTGTGTGTCTCTGTGCAAGTGCACATGTTTGTGTCAATTACAAATGAACAAATCCTTAAATGTTGTGTCTTGGCAGTTTGAAATATTATTGTTTTTCCAACTACAAGAACAATCCATTCTAGTAAGTAAAATAACACTGAAATTTACAGCCTGTGAAGTTTTTCTTAAAAAATGGTAATAACATAAAGTCATTTCAGTGAGAATTTATTAAAAGTGTAGAATTTTTTTTACTAAAAACAAAACTCACTGCAAATGTCTGTGGCTGCGTAGTGTTTCTATATGAGAAAACTTTCTAATTCTCTAAATCTCTTAAATTTCTTGAGTTCTAGTTTGTAGCTCTTTTGGCTCTTGTCTGTTTCCACAGAACACCTATTGTAGCACAAATGTAGGTTTCCTTACAGTAAGAACTTGTGAAATGGAGAAAATATTAGGTTCAAATTTGCTGCACATACTATAGAAGTCATTGCTTTATCACACTACAGATTTTTGACCTTCCAGGAGATTTCCAATGTTTCCTTGGAATCCAATATAACTGAGGAAGGGAACCTCTGGTGAAAATTGTGGATTTTTTGGTTGGTGGCGTTTGGAAGGAGAGAAGTACTCATTTTGTACACAATCTGTAGTATATTAAGACAGTTGTCAGTTTACTAGTATCTTTCAAGAAAGTTCAAAATTAAAGAGGCAAAAATAGCATTCTTCCTATTTATCATTATACTAAATACGTGTATAGGTCTGTAATTATTTCTCCAGGGAATTTATTTTAAATTATGCTAATGACTTTGCACTTTTATCTTTAGAACAACTCCTGTTATCCTCTATGAAATGGTTTCTTTTTGTCCTGGTCTTGCACAACATTTGCTTAGTTGATTTGGCAGTTCTCCATGTCATCTGACCTCCTATGTGGCAGGTACTAAGTGACATAAAACTTCAAAGATGTTTGGCGGGTGTTTTTGGGTTGTTTTTGGTTTGTTTTTTTTTTTTTTCCCAGTGTCTGGCCAGTCAAAATTTACATATAAGTAAAAAATGAAATAATAACCTATTTCATTATAATGCTTTTTATGTACATATTGACATTCATAATGTGTAGGTCTTCATATCTGAATAGCATTATTCATAGAATTATAGAATGACAGAATCACAAAACGGCTTGGCTTAGAAAGGACCTCCAAAGGTCTAGTCCAAGTCCCCTGTAGTCAGCAGAGAC
This sequence comes from Ramphastos sulfuratus, assembly GCA_013399055.1. NCBI lineage: Eukaryota > Metazoa > Chordata > Aves > Piciformes > Ramphastidae > Ramphastos > Ramphastos sulfuratus. The sequence goes on from WBNM01042935.1 coordinate 22,796, forward strand.
ATCCTGCACTAGATCAGGTTGCTCAGAGACTCGTCAAGCCTGACCTTGAATACTTCCAGGGATGGGGTCTCCCTGAGCAACCTGTTGCAGCGTTACACCAACCTCATGGTACGGAACTTGTTCCTCACATTCAATCTATATCTGCTCTTCTCTCATTTCAAATCATTGCTCCCCACTCTCTCTCCAGCTTTCTTATAGCCCCCTTCAGGTACTGGATGCTCTAAGGTCTCCTGAGAGCTCCCTCCTCTCCAGGCTTNATACTAAATACGTGTATAGGTCTGTAATTATTTCTCCAGGGAATTTATTTTAAATTATGCTAATGACTTTGCACTTTTATCTTTAGAACAACTCCTGTTATCCTCTATGAAATGGTTTCTTTTTGTCCTGGTCTTGCACAACATTTGCTTAGTTGATTTGGCAGTTCTCCATGTCATCTGACCTCCTATGTGGCAGGTACTAAGTGACATAAAACTTCAAAGATGTTTGGCGGGTGTTTTTGGGTTGTTTTTGGTTTGTTTTTTTTTTTTTTCCCAGTGTCTGGCCAGTCAAAATTTACATATAAGTAAAAAATGAAATAATAACCTATTTCATTATAATGCTTTTTATGTACATATTGACATTCATAATGTGTAGGTCTTCATATCTGAATAGCATTATTCATAGAATTATAGAATGACAGAATCACAAAACGGCTTGGCTTAGAAAGGACCTCCAAAGGTCTAGTCCAAGTCCCCTGTAGTCAGCAGAGACATCCTGCACTAGATCAGGTTGCTCAGAGACTCGTCAAGCCTGACCTTGAATACTTCCAGGGATGGGGTCTCCCTGAGCAACCTGTTGCAGCGTTACACCAACCTCATGGTACGGAACTTGTTCCTCACATTCAATCTATATCTGCTCTTCTCTCATTTCAAATCATTGCTCCCCACTCTCTCTCCAGCTTTCTTATAGCCCCCTTCAGGTACTGGATGCTCTAAGGTCTCCTGAGAGCTCCCTCCTCTCCAGGCTTAACAGCCTCAACTCCTTGAGCCTATTCCCATAGCAGAGGTAAAATAGCACTAGTTTAATAACAATCTGACAAATTATTCTGGTATATAATGAACGTTAAGTTTAAATTTGAATCCATTATATCATTTAGTGAAAGAATTTACAGGTAATTCTACAGAAATGAAGCTATGTCTGAGACACCCTCCCCCCAGGAAAGCAGCATAATGGGTCTCTATTGCACAGTAACTACTGAAAAATTTGTCAACATATTGTTGTGGTGTCCTACTGTCACTATCATGTCATGTTAGTATGCAGAAAGTCACCTGCAAACACAAATTGTTAAAGTTTTTTTTTACATTAGTGTTCTGCTAAAGAATAATATTGTTTTAATAACCCATGCATTGTTTGTCTTCAGACTAGTAAGGCTGAAAGACAATGTTGATCCAATTTAGTTTTTTTCAGCAGGCAGGTGGATATTAAAACTGCTGGTGTGCTGAGAAAGCAATGTAAAACACATAATACAGACATGCTGCAAAGGTGTTGATCTGAAGGACTGGATTTTATAATGTTATCATGACAGATAAGCTTTTGTACTAATGCCTATCAGTAAGGCTAAAGGCGTGTAGAATTAATTAGCAACAGCAACCAAAAAATCATTTCTAAACTGGCACATTCCTGCAGCAAAAATATTAAATTTAATAGAATTGTGTAAAATCTGCAGGAGAATATCCTTTCCTCTACGTAAAAGTATGTTGTTAGACTAGATGAAGTAGGACCATACAGATTCTGTCCTGATCAATTTTAAGAGCTTTTATTTAAAAAATAAAACCAAAACCCAAAAACAATGGTTAAACAGAAATCTAGTTTTCTCTAGACTTTCTTTTGTAAATCAGAATAGTCTGATATTTTCCTATCCATAGAGACCTTTTGAGAGGAATTCCATTTCTATGTGTCTTTTCAGAGCTCGCAAAGCAGATGGGATTCACCAATCCAACTTATCTCAATTCAGTTTTGTGTCTTTATTAACATTTTTGGAGATACTGATCAGAAGACTGTTTATTATTTATTATATATAAGACTGTGCAACATGTTTGGAAATGATACTACAGTGGCTGAATATTCTGCGTAGTACCAAAATGAATCTGAATGTTTCATTTTTCCCTGTATTTGCCTTCAAGTGTTTTGCACCAGCTTTTGTGAATTACATCCATTGGCTTCCTACAAGCAGTAAACTTTCCTGAATGATGACAATGAGATTATAATATTTAAGTTTTAGAATCTGTATTTCCAACTGTTGGGCATGTCTAGCTAAAGGGCAAATTATTCAGGAAAAACTGACTATATGATTGTATGGAAGACGAGTTGGGGATCTCAATAAAATCAGTGCCATCTTGGTTCTTTTTCTGAAAGACAGAATGTAATTCACCTATAGAAAACTGAAATACATGATGGATGCCTACTCTTTGGCTTGGTTTACAAAATAGGAGTTATTTTTTCTGATGTAACATCTCTTTCAGCAACCTGGCAGCATTACAGAGAGAAATGGAGCAGGATCTACTCATGTATCTAGGTTGATAGAGCAGTTTAGCAGACAGAGTACCTAATTCAATAGCTGGGGGAAATGGTTTGAACAATGTTAAAACATCCTTTCCCTGCTATGTTGTCTGAAAAGATACTGCTCATTTTGTGTGGTCTCATGCTTTGAAAAGAAAGATCAGAAGGTGAACTAGGGAATACTGTATCTGACACTCTGATCCTCTCCTTCCCTCTAGCATTATTACAGTGAAATGAAGAAAAAGGACATCAGAAGCTGTTCTACAGTGGTTTTTTGAAAACCTGAGGGATTGAGACAGTCATTCCTTTTTTTGTTAGCCACAAGTTTTTATTCACATCACCTTAAGATACTTTTCTTCCATCAGACAAGAAAGCTTAATCGTGCTAGAAAATAAATTTTAAAAAGCCCATAACCAGCAATAAAGTGCAGTTGCACGCAAAAACTCCCAAAATTACCTCAGAAAGGATATTTGCACTTCCTCTACTAAGTTTCAAAGCTTTGATTGAACTTTGTAGACACCTAAGTTAAAAAAAAAAAAAAAAAGGTGAAAGAATAGTTGTGCTTGGTTAAGCCATCTCAAGGTGGGAGAGTGGAATGGAAACCTGATCCCATGTGGGCAGGGAAACTTGGCCCCTCCTAGCAGGAGGACCTTCCAGGTCAAAGTTTATCCCACTTCCTGTCCAAAACCCTATTTAAGAGGCAGTCAACATCCCACTGTCTTTCCCTCTGTAACATCTGCATGCTGCTGCTGTTCCTGTTAACCACATGGCTCAGGCCTGCTCCACATGGCCAGACCTGCTACCTTGTGTTGGGGCCGGCATCCAAGGACAATCCATTTCAATCTGGACAATCCCCTACCACTCAACTTGGTTTTGTATATGTATCTGTATCTATTCCCTTCCCTTATGTTGCTATATCCTTCCTTTCCCTTAAATTTTGTTAAAATTACCTTTTAACTTCCAAAGCAGTGCAAGGCTGTTCTTTGGTTACTACCCCTTTTACTCTTCTGCCTAATTTTTTCCATATGGGGAGAAGGAGAGAGGGGAGTTACCCTAAAATCTGTTCCACTGGGCTTCTGGGCTCCAGGAAAAGCTTAAATGGCAACAACAATTACAGTATCTGTCATGATCTGGAAAATTTTCCTTAGAATTATTACCTAGCCTTTGTTTAAACAAATACTCTTCTGATGAAGAGTATGCAGACCCTCATGACTTCATTAAAAGCTTATTATTTTCTTCAACTCTAAATATATCATATTTTCAAATGGGAAGAAGAAAAAAATCTTTCCATGGTATTGCTGGTTTGGGAATTGTGACTAACAGAACTCCATGGGGTGAAATGTGACTGCCCAATAAATCCCTAAAATGGCTCAGGGGATATGGGCAAGGGCAATGTACCTGTGAAGCTCAGGAAACAATTAGGAGTGCAACTAAGCACAGCTGTTACAATGAGGCTGACTTTATCTCAAGACAAAATGGATCAGAATGTGGCCAGACCCACATGGGAGGGGTGAAGATGACTCAGTCCAACATAGAGAATAAAAACTAGACGACTCACAAAAGGAATCTCATGTAGTATCAACTATCTTCAGATAAGTACATCTGATATTAAACAATATGCGCATGGAATATATAAAGAACCTGATCAGAGAGTACTGGACTCACACAGGGCTATTTTACTGTCATGTTTCCAATATCCCTATAGATATCTGAAGATTAAGTATTGCCTTCAATCAAATATGTTATGGTCAGGTTCAATGAGTGGATTCTACTGAGTATTTTATTCAGTGAGTAATTGTGGCACTGAGGTAATTTGATCTTCATCCTCACTCATCTGATTGCTTAGTATTTCTTAATGGTGTAAAAGAATCTGATTATTATGTGAGCAGATGAACAGCAGCTTGCAATGTAGTCATTCCTTTATTCAGTTAAGCATTGATGCTTGTTTCTTGGTAGTCTAAAAATAATCTTCAAGAGTAAGAAAACAAATTCTTTATACAACAAAACAGACATCTGGTTAGGTCGAAAATACTATTTATGTGCTTTAACTTCAGTTACTTAGAGGCTTTCAATAGATTTTAGAACATACTCTGTTTGGCTGATACTTGAAAATACTGTTTTGCTGCCGTTAAGCAGTAATGTTATTGATATGCTTTCTGTCCTGCTTTTTAAGTCTATTAATACTGATATACTGCATGCCTTCTACTAGTTTATAAATGTGATTTCTACTCCATTTTTCATTCTTAAAGAATATTCATATGCTCATTCTGATGTTTTCCTAAGGACAAATAATACTGTCTAGGAAATTATAGCTTCTGCACACTAAACACTGAGCTGTATGAATGAATTCTAGTTTCAAGATAAAGTAGAAAATACTATTATTTGCCACAAATTAGTTCTAGTTTTTTTTTATGTTGATTATCTTGATCTTTTGATTCTTCTAAGAGATTAGATGTGAACACAATTCACTGCATTGCTATTGCAATGCTAATTGCTAATCTGAAGCAATCAAAATATTTACTACTGCAGTGAAATGTTTTCTTAATTTTTTACTGTATTAACTCTAACTGTAAATAGTCTATCTTCCTGTAATTTTATTATTTTAAGTTTAGGAACATGTGGAAAAGAAAAAGATTTTACATTTCTGTCAAACATTGAAAACTCTGTTGATCTGGTAAATAGCTGCTTTTCACTTCAGAGAAGATAGTGCAAAGAGGTCTGTGGAACTTGCATTTTACGAATGAAAGTCTAGCAGAATTATCAACCATACGACAATCTGTGATGGGTGTACTTCTGAACTAAAAAGCAGTTACTCTGTATCATACAAGTAAATGTGTATTTTTGGTTTCTGAATAAAGAAAAAAAATATGACTTGATTTATGAAGTTGCATCCCTTTCATGGACTGCTTTGAACATCTGTGGGATCTTGAAGTGATGCCATTTTTGTTGCATTGTGTTGAAGTGCTTGAAACTGCATTCTCTTCTTTTCATACTCTTTTCATGTTTGCTACTGTTGTGTTAAGGACTCATTACATTTACAAGCTGGTAATTAATTGTGACCTTCAAAGGCAAAGTTAACATAGCTGAGAGGTGTACTGTCTGCAAAGACAAAGTCTCAGTCACCCTCAGGGAGACAGCAAATCAGGGAACAGCAAAGCTCAGTTCTGAGTCTAAAAGATGGTATTTGGAAATTCTTTTGTTTTCCTTAGTAAACTGGGTTCAAGAAAGGACTGGTGGTGGGGGAGAAAGGGATAGAGGATTGTAAAACATTCATCTTAAGGGTAGAAAGGCAATAGAAGTCAAAAAGAAGAGTTGTAGAATTCTGCCCCAAAAGGAACAGACCAAAGAGCTTTAAAGGAAACAGCCTTGTGATCCTTTTTATAAGCTGAAACGGCTAGATGATACATAAATCTCAGATTCCTATGAATTTAAATAGCTTTTTGAAAATGCTGTACTAGACTGTTCATGGGCATAGAAGTAATTTCACTTTCAAGACCACTTTAAAATATCTAAATATCTGCCCAAGAAAATGCCCATTGTTCCTGACAGGGACTGATATTTTTCTCTGGTTTTGATGAGTGACTCTTAAAACTGTCTCAAAATTCAGATGTTGATTTTACTTTTGAGTCATTATTTGTGTGAAAGATTAGCACTGTGCTGAAGAGTTCTGCAAGCTCTTGTTTTTATAAAAAGCCTTGGCTCAGCAGAAAGCAAATTGGAATCATAGCACTCTGAGTTCTCCAGTTCTCTTGATAAATGTTCAAAATTTATTGAATGCGAATGTATAAATGCTAAGGATTGAATTTAGGGAAAATACCAACTGGACTCCAAAATGAGTGCATATGCAGGTATCAGAAAATTGTATTTTTAAGCACACACTACTCATGCTCTTTTCCTCCATAATTTTTCTGATAACGTGAACCTGAGTGGTCTTGAAAGACCAGTATGTAGACACTAAGGATGCCACAGTTGTTACCAGTATTGATTTTTTTGCCTACGATATTTTTTTTTGGCTCTATGTAGAAGATAGCTACATAAAAATGCTGAGGAAATGAAATGAAGAAGGAAAGCCAGAGCAAATTACATTGAGCTGGCCTGCCCCATGGGTAGCAGTTAATTGATTTTTATCCTGAAAGTGCAAATATAGTTTTGTTAAATATGACTTATTCTCATACATACATGAAAACTCTTTATAGTTTGATTTTTTTTTTTTTTTTAAATACCACCATAAATATCTTTGTATGTCCTCAGGCAAACACTACTGGGATCAGGTTGTAAGACAGTTGATTGATTGCCATTCTTCCCACAATTTTTGGCTTTGTGCATAATATTTAGCAAAACCTCTGTCTCCTGAAGTCTCAGTTGCTTATCTATCTCATAGAGTGAGAGGCAATTTCAATGACAATACATTTTTTTCCCCCATAAAGATCTAAAAAGAGTTCAACTTCAAAGCTCTCAATCCATTCAAAGGAAGTCTAAGTTTATTGTCTGACTTGAATTTGTTCTCATTCTCATTTCATAACAAGTCAACTGCAAACTCAGTATCTTTTTGCAAGATAAGCTTAACACAAACTCCTGCTTTTCCTACACTTAGACAGTGGTTCAGTCATTAGGATATTGTGGCTATTTTTGTGTTTTCATTTTCTGTTAGATTATTTGTGGCAGGGTTAACAATTGATCAAAACTTACTAAACATTATCATGTACAGCACAGAAAAATATTCAAAAAACAGCTAATTCAGTTTTAGCTACATTGGTTCTACACTTACTCTAGAAGTGGTAAACTTTTACATCTGTCACAAAGCTAAGTGTATGTAACCAAATACGCAGATACATCATTTCCAGAAAGAAAGATGCTTCTACTTCTGCGAAGTGACATGTTCCACAAATGCTGCATTTTACAGTTACTGACTCTTTATGCACAGAACATACAGTACTATGAGATTTTATGAAGATATTACATCTGATGATGCAGTCTGTGGATTCACTGTGCATTACACATTGAAATGCCTCCAAATGTCCCGTGTGTATTGAAAATACACATTTTTATTTGCAGTTCGGATGAACTAATAAAATCTGATATATCCATCAACAATCTCATTTACATCAGTTGTAAAACAGCATCTGCAAAGGACATTGCATAATAAGCCTATTGAGATGTATCCGAAGCCACTCCTAAAAGATGATCAATTAGAAAAACAAGTATTTTACGCGTGATATGTTCTATACTATAAATCATCTGGTGTTTAGCATTTTTCTAATGTGGATTATGACCTGTGAACTCTGCCAGTGCCTAGTTCTGGGGTTGCTGAGAATGCCTATGCTTCCCTGAAGTGTCCCAGAGCCCTGGGAAAAGCTCTGTGTCTCAGTCTGAAATACAGAGATGTGTGAATTTCTTCAATATACAAATGTCACAGCAACAGTGGACAAGGGATGGGCAACTGATGTCTTCTACCTGGACCTGAGTAAGGCATTTGACTCTGTCCCACAGGACATCCTGGTCACCAAGCTGGAAAAACATGGACTTGATGGGTGGACCACTCGCTGGATAAGGAACTGGCTGGATGGTCAAACACAGAGAGTGGTGATCAACGGCACAATGTCCACCTGGAGACCAGTGACAAGTGGCGTCGCTCAGGGGTCAGTGCTGGGACCAGTGCTGTTCAACATCTTGGTCAGTGACATGCACAGAGGAATCAAGTGCACCCTCAGCAAGTTTGCAGATGACACCAAGCTGTGTGGCACAGTCNTGTCCCTGCCTATGGCAGGGGGTTGGAACTAGATGATCTTTGAGGTCCCTTCCAACCTTACCATTCTATGATTCTATGATTCTATGTTGAGGGGATGTTTTGGAGTGAGTCTGTTGGTGTGTTTCCTGTATGTTTCTTTGTTTCCTATGGAACCAGGGCAAATAGTCTTTGAAAAGAGTATACTGGCTTTTACTCTTTTGAAAACTTAGAGCTCCTTAATATTTTTTCTTCTGACAATATACAAGAAACTCAATACTATTATTGTTGACTAATGAATACATTTTTACCATATATGTGTAACTAGAATGACAGAATGAAAGATCTGGTCTTTTAACCACCTCCCTTTGCTTCAAAAGAATGGATTACCTCTGCTACTAAACATGCTGTTATGGGTTTGGGCCACATGTGATTATGTAAAAATTTTCAAATTGTGCTTTATATTTTGGCCCAAGTTGGACTAAAAGTCTGATGCACTTATTTTTGATAATTTGTTAACTTATGGTTCAAATATTGTGTTTTCATATTTTGCTGTTTTAATATTGTGAAGGCCTGCTAAGGGGGCAGTGAATCAATATCTAAAGTTAAATATTAGAAGGCATTAAATAGAAAAAAAATATATTTAATGTAGTTTGTAGATGACCTTCAATTCTGTAGGTAGTTGTAATTGCCTAACAGTAACAATAACATACTTGCTATGCAGGTAAAAGCAACTTTGATTTCAGTGTTTACTGTACTGCGAAATGAGCCAGAGTGCACTCCATAAAGTGAAATAGATGCAACTGCGTTAACATAGTAGGCATTTAACATTTTAAGAAATACAAAAGCTGCAATAAAATGTCTACAGAAAAGTTCTAGGAGTATTTCAAATTCTCCTAGGGAATAGTGAAACTGAAAAGAGCTTACTGTCTAAACTCTAAAAATATTTTTTACCATGGTAACATGGATTACACAAAGCACTGCAACATCTACATACATAATATATGCAATTTTCTTTCAGAAATACTATCATCTTAGTTTATATTTCACATTTGCTGCTATTTCATCTCTAATTTCCACTCTGTGTCTTAGAATTGTGCAATCTCAAAAATTATTTTGGGTTCCATCTTTTCATTGAAGATGGAAACCTCCAGAATTCAAAATTTTCATTTGCTCTGGAAATCTGAGCTCCTGATTCTACTTGTCTTTGTAATTGATAGCTCAATGAAGAGAACTACGAACTGCTCAGAGTTGTTGTCTCTTATAATAAAGGTATGATATGATAAAGCTTGTGATCATTCAAAGCCTACTTTTTCTGTTTCTGCTGCACTCAACTCTTAAAAGTTGGAGAGATTCCATGATAATGTGCTTTTAGAATGTTTTTCTTTTTTTTTTTTTTTTTTTTGTTTTTCCTAAGTCTACGCTGAAAAGGTTAAATAAAAAGAATAATTTGAACTTTCCCTTCAGGATGTTAAAATACTCATCTTTTCATTCAGGACAGAGACAAGTCCTTGAAATATTTGCTGAGATAAAAATGCAAACATTTCCATTGTAGCATTCAATAACAAGGTGCTAAGGAAGGTGCTTTTAGACATCACTGCAAGCTGCTTGTTAATTCAGCTGACTGTGGTAATGTAATAATATAAGATTGACTGAAAAACTGGGCTCAAGTCCTCATTCTTTACTGCTTGAGGTTTTTAAATTTTATCAAATTGTCTTACTTCCTATTGATCCTTGGTGTTTGCACACACAAATCTTCACAACTTGGACATCCCTAAGGACTTTCATATCTCTCGAACCAAAGCTTATATTTAAATACTGGGGAGGAAGAGGGGGGAGCTGGTTGATTTTTTTTTTGTTTTGTTCTTCTAGTTAAAAACAAAAATCAGTGTAATTGTCACTCTGAATCTGCAAAAGGAAATTATATGTCAGATAGTGCTTTACTTTACACTGACTCTATAAAAGATCATTTAAAAAAAAAAAGTCAGAATCAGACCTGTAAGATCTTGTCAGATGTTAAAGTGCATTAAATTTCACCTCCTTAACTAGGTGAAATTAACTAGCCATGAACTAAGAGATCATTAACTAGGGTATTATTTCTAGATGTTGACAATGAGAAATCTGGTTCTGTGAAAGCTGATATGCATAGTGCAATCTTTCTTTAAACCTGAATTTCTCAGGCAGGTATTTTACTTTGATATTCTATATTTGATGATTCCAAAAAGTTTAAGACATTCTGCCAGAGAACCTGACCAGTCATTTGGAAAAACTGAGCTGGATACGAGAAGGGACACAACAGACATAAAAGCACAAAGGGTATAGGGATGGTGAAGTGCTAGTTTTTCATTGAATAAACAGTGTAGCTCACCACAGCCATGCATGGAACAAGAAGATAAACAGTCTTGTAATCCTGTTGGTTTTGAAAGTGATTAAATTAATTTGTCTTTTCAGGAAATGGATTAGGACTTCATTAATTTTTGAGTGTAAGATTCCATTTCTGTTTTCCTGAAAGAATAATCAGTTTCACTGAAGGGGACAAGGGAATGTGTGAACTATCCACACAGGTATCAAAAGTTTTCCTGTCATATGGTATCTCATAATTCAAGGGGAAAATCTTCTAATAGCCTGTAGAGAAGTATAAAATTAGACAAAACCAAATATACATTAAAAACTATTGGTTCTAATGTCCATTTCACTAGTTTGGTTGAATACATTCTTGAACTGAAACGATATGTTTGGTTTTGCTTGTTACAGGTTCTCAAGAGTCAGCCTGACAACTGAAATGGAACCAGAGAAGTTTTCACTTCAGAAAAGATCCACGTGTTATATTAAATTCAGGTAAATCCATAAAAATGGATGACTTTCATTTTTTTTTTACCACCTCTAAGACATAGTTTAAGTCCTAAACCTGTGGGATTGGTATCTCAGCTGTAGCACTTACATAGAAGCTACATAAGAACTGAGGGAATACCTTTTGCTCATGTGTCCCAAGTTTGTATCAGAGTGAGATTGAAGTAATCAATCACTTTCTTCACGTCTACAGAAAAGAAACACACAAGACCATCTGGAGGAATGGGACCATGTACTTAAGGACAAAACGATCAAGAGAAGGTCAGTACTACGGGCATGGTTAGGCATGAACACTAAGGATATTTCTCCTCATTTCTCCTCTCTTGGAAACTAGATGGGTCTGAAGTAGTAAATTACAGTGTAACTTAAAATGGAATAACATAATTCATAAGATGATCCCAGAGCTGCATTTGTTAGATTTACTCTTGTATCTGTCACTCTTTCAAGAGATACACCTTTTTTTTTTTTTTTTTTTTTTTTTTTTCTTTCCTCTTTTTCAGAATATACCCTTTTTTTTTTTTTTTTTTTTTTTTTGCTGTACCCAAAGTCTGCGTCAGTGTTGAATTCATCAAAACTGCCAGGTTTTTTGCTTTGAGGAATACTTTGACTGGTGTAAAGCTACCATAGAGAAACTTGAAATGCATTATAACTTCTGCAAAAGTCTCCATTTGCAACAAAAGGAGATCTTTTGGCTTTCTCTTCTTAACTAGTTAACATTCAGAATGTTCTGATGCAATCTACTACTCTCATTAGAAAAGTATGTGATCTTCCTGGATATCCTTAGACAAGAAACAAGAAAATATCAGCTAAGCACAGGCTAATCTTAACTACTTTTCAGCAGAGCTCAGCCTAAGTACAGAAAGAGAAGTCAGCTAAAATAAGACATGCTGCACTGAGAGCTTCTGCTTATAAAAATATTTGGACAAATACAACCTATGGACAGACAATGGTGCAGAAAATTCTAATAATGTATTTATGTATTTTTGTGGGATGGTGTGGCATTGCCTTTACCCAAACTGGTTTTGTGCTGGTTTAAGGGTAATTGGAATATTTTAATAGAGAAAATTATATTATAGGCTGTGAAAAGGAAACAATGGTGATGTCTACTTCACTCATAGGCTTGCTGTGATGTTTAAGAAAGAACCCAAAACAAAAGATAAGACAGTCAGGCTTGTCACGGGCTCTGGGATACAGTGTCTGGGGCTATCCTGCAACTTCTGGCTTCTCCTCTCCGACAAATTAATTTCACTAATCACTTTTGTTCTAACTCCTCCTCTGGCCGATCCTCAAAATCTTGGGGTAAGGTATAGGGGTGGGGAGAAGGTGGAAGGGTGTTGGGAGCCCCTCCTGGGGTCTCTGATTTCTGGGAGGGGGGTTGTGTTTCTGTATTACCTTTACCTTGTATATTTCTGTAAATATTCCTGTATATAGTGTATATATCTGCTTGTATATTGTGCTGAGCTGTAAATATAGCTTCATCTAAACTTCCAGCCGGCTGAGTTCTAGTCTGGGTCATTTTACAAAGTGTGGGGGGCAGGTAAGTCCCTAACCCACATCAGTTTTCAAACTCAGTATGCAGATTTTCAAGTGGTTCTTTGATCTGCAGATTATAAGTGCTAGCATGATTTTAAAAGCATGAACTTTAAATTAAATTTTCCTCTTGAGTTTAAGTGGGCTTTATATTAATGTGACAAACTGGATTTCATCAAGTTAAAAGATATTACAAAGTTTGTTTTACAACTTCTGTTTCTTGTCTATGTGCCCAACCATTTGGGAAACCTTTTCAAAAAACAGCACAGCTAAACGTCTTGCAGGTTCAAACAATGAATTGATGTTACATTTTCACCTTTCTTGCTGTATCTGGAACATATATACATGTTCCCTCAATACACTACTTGAGAGCACACCGTAGTGTGGCTCTGAATAGTGTGGATATGAATACCAATTGCTACCCATATTGTGAACCAAATTTTGCCATCTGGTACAACGACACTCCTTTACTGAACTGAATAGAGGAGAGAGTGTGTATATGTCAGACAAAAGAAAGCATACTAATTCATATTCATTAACATCCATTGCTGCTTCTTTTGCATCTCTTTTGCAAATGGATTGTAGAATTCACCACCAAGAGTTATTCACAAATATTCATTAATTTCTATGTGTAATTTTCTCTTTCATGTTTAGTGCACAAAGAACTTCCTATAAATATTCATAAGTCAGAATGTGTTGACTGGTTGCATAAGTCATATAATGTTACTTCTGCTTTTGGCTGGTTAATTTATGTAAATAATAAGTACAAGAAGAATGGCAAATTTTGAATGTTAAAACTAAATGTGGAGTTCAGAATTAGCATGTAGGAAATTGGCTTTTTGAAAACACATACTGAAGAAGACAGAACAGAATTTTCAAGAGCATATATGCGATCTGGAGTGTTTTTCCAGGAATGTCAATGGGCTATGTCTTAAATGTCCTGTGGGATTTTGAAAACTAATTTGAATATTTATGGGAGGGAATATACAATATTTGACTATGAAAGCAGACTTCTGATTCTTCCCAAAAGTATCACTCAATTTACCAGTGCCAATATTGAATGCTTACACTTTAAAAAGATGTGTTTTAAGATGTTAATAGCAGTGTGTAGAGTAGAAGTATTATGACGTTGGTACAAAGTTAAAACTTCATAAATCAGCCTTTCCTTACCCTTGCTGACTCCTCAGTACTCTGCTGAAATAATTATCAAATAATCTCCTTAGTAAACACTGAAGATACCAGGACTGAGACATTAAAATCCTTCATTACTTGCTCTAAATATTAGGGCTACAGTACTTCACAGGGCAGTCCAATAGATAGAGGTCTCTAGTCTACTCCGTGTCTCAGCAAAAAGCATTTATTTACCAGCACTGACTGTCTCCCTTGCCATTTTTTATTCTTACATTTCCCATATAAGTCTGAATACCCAGCCCTATCTACTTCCTCACTGTGTGTCACTAGACTTCTGATTTCGGGTCAAGTGATGACATGCAGCACTCTTCCAAAGGGTATGGCACTGGCTGATGTACGGGAAGCTCCACTCAGAAATCACAGAATTCTAGGAATTGGAAGTGACCTCTGGAGGTCATCAAGTCCTAATCCCCTGCCAGAGCAGGATTAACTAAACTGTACTGGATTTTAGAACTGTGCTACACAGATATTCTCACATAATAGGAGAGATTTGGAAGTTTTGATTCCTTTTGTGCTTGTGTGCACCTGCCAGGATTTGTTTTGTCTTTTGTTAGTATTAGTGTTTTATCTTCATTATTTGATCTGACAGATATCTGTATTGTGTGGACTTTTTTCCCCAGTAGGCCAGGGTAGGTCCCTTTTAATTAAAGGAGTTGCATCCACAATTTCTGAATCTATGAAGAAGCACAAAAATTGAGGGTGGATATACATTGATGGTTGCTGCAATGGAAACAAGTTTGGCTTTTTTTAATAGTGTAAAGGACGCCTTTAGGTTGCACACACTATTGGAATCGAAAGATATCTATTTGCACTATTATGGTGGTGTATGGAGATGTAAATTACACCGTAGCAGATGTTCACAGATTCACAAAATCCTAGAATGCTTTACGCTGGGAGGGACCTTGAAGATCTAGTGCCAAACCCCTTGTTATTGTCAAGAGACATCTGCTGCTACACCAGGTTGCACAAGGCCTCATCTGACCTGCCCGTGTACTACTCCGGGGAGGTGACATTCATGACCTCCCTCAGCAACCTGTTCTGGTGTCTTGCCATCCTCACTGTGAAGAAGGTCTTCCAAAAAACTAGTCTAAAGCTAACCTCCCTAAGTTTCAATCCACTCCCTCTACCACTACAACAGTTCTTTCTCCTACAGGTTTCTATCTACAGAGCTGGTGGCAGCCGCAGCTGTGGGATGGGCAGACATGCTCCTGCTGACTGGGGTGTTTGTGTTCCAAAGTCAGCATCACCGCAGAGTTTGCTCTTCTATGTGTATTATCTTGACTTTTGGGAGATCCTGCAATGTGTGCTGCAGCCAAAGCTTGCACGCTAGTACTGCTGAAACAAAAATGTATTTCATTTTCTATTTCTCCTCCAACTTAAGAGAACGGCGATACCACTAAACTAGGAATTCACACTAGCAATAAAGCATTACTCTCTTATTACTGTTAAACTGTGTAACCAATGCACCTGTTGCCCCCTTAACATACTGTTGATACTCACATGGAAATAAAACAACAACAAACTACAAGCGGTATTAAGTAATTGCTTTATTACCTGAGGAGCAGAAGGGAGGGTCTCACGGTGGATGGGCGACGCCAGGAAGCCGTATGTCTCCAGCCTGGGGCTGTCCTCTCTGGGAGCAGTGGGGCCTGTGGCCAGGTGGTCACCGCCAGCCCCTAACGCCAGCGCCCCAACGCCAGCGCCCCGGGGTGTGTTCAGGAGCAGCCGCGGCCAGCTTCCGCCGACATCCCCCTGCCAGAAACTTCTTCTAAAACAAGCCCGGGGTGAGGTGCTGGGCTGGGCCTCTTCCGGGGTAAGTGCCCGAAGGTCGGTTAGGCTCTGGTCTGTGGAGCCCGCGGTCAGAGCTAAACCCCGGCTGAAGACACCACTGAAGCACAGGCATCCGTCAGGTCTGGGAGCCGCGCACCGGCCTCCTTCCTTGCTGCAGAACCCGGCAGGCACTTGTCTGCCCAGCTTCTCTTCCAGCACAGCTGCCGGAGCAGCAGCCCGGCCAGGCAGCACGGCAACAAAGGTAAGGAAGAGGTCACAGCAGTGACGCGAGAGCTGAGGCGCCTCTGCTGTGAGAGTCAGGCTTGAGAGAGTTGGGGTTAGGCTTGAGAGAGTTGGGGTTTTTCAGCCTGGGGAAGAGAACGCTCCGAGGCGACTTGGTCTTTTCGGTAGTACAGGGATCAGTCACAACGCTGGGGACAGGTTTCTCAGCAGAGCCTGCTCTGACAGGACAAAGGGCTATGGGTTTAAAGTAAAAGACGAAGATTTAGACTCGATGGAAGAAATAAATGTTCACATGTATTTTCACATAAACTAAAATATTTGAGCAGAGATAATCCTATGGCATTAGCAAATCACCTGAAAACTATAGATGATATGGGAGAGTCATATTAAACAACGTTTTCAGTAGCACCTGATGCTTTGAAAGTTTGGGGGGATTTTCTGCTTCAATAAAAATAAAACATTCAGAAAAAGATATAAGCGTTTTTACAAAATTTGAGATGGAATGTAACGATTCACAGTGTATGTGTTGGAAGTAGCTTTGTGTACAACAGGTTTCGGTAACCATAATGATGTTGATCTGAAAAAAAAACAACCAACCGAACAAAATACACAAAGTAGAACACACAAGAGATTCTGGAATGCAGAAAATGTGAATATTTGTGGTTAAATAGGTATGGCTTCAAGAAAAGTTAATACAGGAGAAAATAGGGATCATCAATGGCTGAGAAATTCGGACATCAGTCAATGTTTGTGATAGTCAAGCTAAACAGGTGATAGATAAATGTAATAGTTAATTTGTACTTGTTTATTTTTGCCTCTGTGTTCATATTACATCATTGGGAAACCAAGAATATCTGAGAGTTAAGACCCTGTCACCCTACCTTGTACCTGTATGTAACTTAAAAAAAAATTAGGAAAAAGTGAATTTTGCATAAGATGAAAAGACAGAAGATTTCTTGCAGACCATTATGATATTTAAGGTCAGGTTATGGAATTCTATGGTAGAAAACACTATACCTCCTTTCATTTTGCTGTGCTGGGACATTCTTTAAGAAATCTGAATCTTACGATTGTACAGCCCGGCACCTATTGTATGGCTGTTTTGGAATATTTTTTAGCTAAACTTTTTTTTTTTGGGGGTGGGGGGGTGTGTGTTTGTTTATTTGTTTTTGTTTTTTTTCCCTTCAACAGATTCAATTTTGTGCTGGTTTAAGGCT
>WBNM01042936.1:0-20129 GCA_013399055.1 Ramphastos sulfuratus
CTGGACACAATACTCCAGTTGAGGCCGAAATGATCTTGATGAAGAAAAGAATAATAGAAATTACTGTAGCATAGAAGGGCTAACTTGTCGACTGTGGTACAACACTAAGTTGGAAGACTGAGAACTAAACAGCATAAAATGGTGTCCTGTGTCTCCCTTATCTTAGGGTTGCTGAGCTGGGAAAAGGAGATAAGACCGCCAAGGTGTTTGGCTGCTGAAAAGCTTGCAGCACACAACTTGCTCCAGCTGTGACAGCCACGAAGGCTCAATGTGAAGACCTTGGCTGTGTTTCTGGCACAACTATGATTATTTCTGGAAAGGGGGTGGCTTTAAAACGTGGTTCTTGGCCAATGTGAAATCTGATGGGGCTTTTTTCATGACTGTATCATCTGCTACTTTCAGTAGTTCTCTTTTCCTCTTGTTTTGCATACTGGTCCTGAAGCATTGATAAAGAGCAACCACATCTCATCTCTCTTTGAGACACTAAATAAACCTGGTTTGTTTTTTTTTTTTCTTGTATCTTAGACACTTTGTCCTTCTGCTCATCATAGCAGCCTCTCTTTGATCCTGTCACTGTCTGAATTCATCTCATCAGCCTTTGAGAAATCTTGTTACAATAGTACTCAACTGTTGCTGGGACAAATCAAGGATGGGGAAAAGAAAGTTGAAAGCTCTTGCTTCAAGCACTTGCAATATATGATTAATTTGGAGAGCTCTCCTGGTACTCATGCCTCCTTATTCAGTTCTATGCAATTATTTAAGCACTGAACTAACAACAACAATCCAGTTTAAAGAATCCAGTGTACAATCTCCAAGCCTTCCTCTGTACTTGACTAGTGGGTGATTTCTATTCCTCTGTAGCCACCTGGGATTCTTTTAGCAGTGACTGAAAGCAGCTGAGGCATATTAAGTGTCACAGGGGATGCTTATCTGTAGCTTTCCCTAATTGCTGTTCATCACTACTCTATGGAGCTTTAGGAGAACAGGAGAAAAAATACCATAACCTGATTGATTTACATCATGTTGTAGAGCATTCAGTTAATGTAAAATGGTTAGACAGAAGCCGTTCTTAAATGGATGTTGGTTTTGCACCTCGGTTTTCTCCTTACACCTAAACACTATGTATGTACCAGTTTTAGTGTCCCTGTGTTCTAGCAAAGCACACAGATTAACTCTGCAGACGTTGATTATTTAAAGGATTTAGTCCTTGAATGTTATTTCAGTTCCTGCCCAAGATTTAGAACTAACACAAAAATCCCCTTTCACCGTATATCCCATCAGGAAGCAGTGAAGTTGTATACATAACTATTTTTCACCATTTTTACTTGGTGGTTCTTCGTTAGTTTAATAACTTAGATACTCTCTGGTATGCCTCTCACCAAAAATATCAGATTAAGCAGCGGGGAAGTGATTTCAAAGAGGAATTTTGAAGGAGGGAAGGGAGTTTCAAGTGGATTCCCACTGACTGACCTCCTCTCAGAACCAAAGATGTGAGGGGTGATGTGGCTGGGAGGAGATGGGAAAGACCCTCTTTGGGACATAAAAGTGGGGGAGACAGGAGGAATTTTGCAGCACAGTATAAAATGTATTTCCACTGAAGGTGAGCAAAATAAGAATAATAATACAAAGATTGCAGCTAATATTAGGGTTACGTTTCTATTCATTGGTCTGGAAATCAGTGTTCATCCCTAGGTCAGACCAGATTTAAGGATGTGGGGCAATCTGTGTTCATGGGTTTATGGGCATGTAGATTTTTTTTTTTTTTTTTTTTAAATTAATGCCATTACTTGCTTTATCTAAATACTATGTGTGCTGTTGTGTTCCTTTTTCTCACACTGATTTACACAAATGGGTGAAAGGAAAACAAAACCCACCAAATAACACATTCCTGAGAACCACCAAAATGTTTTAAAAAAATGTAATTCTAAAAATAAAAGTATTCAAAATATTTTTTTTTAAAACCTCAAAATACATTTTTAAGCATGGATTATCAAAGGCATGCAGGTGGCACTTGGAGAAAACACACTGGAGAGATTTAAATCTGAACTGTGAGTGATTTTTGAATACTGACAGCGTTTATTCTTTCAGTGTATCAGTAGATATGAAATATCTTTTTTCCACTCTATTTTAGTTATTTTGTGTTTGTCACAGTACTGTCTGTTATCTTTCCACATGCTTGTCAAAATAAAGATGACATTAAGCATTGTAGCTATTGTTGGTTAGCTTGCTTAGCTGGCCAAAACCTCAATTTTTATCTCAAATCCCTGTTCTGGAAAGTATGGGACCAGCAGTATTAAATTTCTGTCTTTCGATCCAACCATATACCAGCTGAATTTTCTTTATTAAACCTTTAATATATTGTATAATATAAGGGTAAACAGAAAGTCTGTTGTTTTCCTTGAACAGCAAGGAAATAAATGCAATTGAAAGCAGTTATCTGTACTGATTATAATATTAGTTTAAGAGGAGAAAAAAATGAGAGTGATGTTTCGCTGTTGCTGCTGCCAATGTAGAAAAGGCTGGGTTAACTACCATCTCCCTGATGTAACCAAATATACTGGAGTGAGGGAGACCAGCCAAGAAAAAAAGAGTTACCCTGAAGGAGAGCAGCAGTGGATTAAAATTTAGATAAAGCAGGGGAAAAAAACCCACCAAAAACCTGGAGGTTAGCCATTTTATTTCCATCTATAAAATATAACCCCAAAATGTTTGTTTTTACCACAGCATAACAGATTTTTATCTTTTCTTAGCCTGCAGTAAAATATACAGGTTAAAAAAGTCTCAAGTCTTGCTTTTGTCCTTGAAAACTTTCCTGAGAGCAGATAATAGCTGCTTGTTTACATTGCACATAAACTTTACATTGCACATTATTTTTTTTCCTCTTTCTCTAGGTGTTGGATTTTTTTAAGTCTATATACACTGAATTCTGCTTTTGACCCTACGATTTAATATTTTATGCTGAGGACAAGGAGTACAAAGAGAATGTAGAAGAAGCCAACACAGAAAATTAATTGAATAGCAGAAAGACATATTCCATTGAGAAAGCTGTGTTAAGATCACACGATTTCCATAATGAAGTGCTGAAAAGTCATTAACTATGAAATTCAACATTTCAGACAATTCTTGTTCTCTCTTCTTTATGTATCTGTAACTGTTAAGTCTTTAATTAGACCATTTTAAATGGTAAAAATGTGGAAATGTTAATTAGGGATTTTTTTTGCTGCACGTACACATAGATGTGTGGATGAAGCTACTGTCAGAGCAGCAAAGGAGGGAAAATGGGTAGCGTAGACAGCACATTTTCTGGCTTTCTAAAAATCTGTATTTCTGTCTTTTCACCACAGACTCATTCAGTTATCCGTACAAACCAGAGCACTCTGGAAATGCTGGCGTGCACAATTCTCTGGATTGAACGGCGAGCTCAGTGAGCGTCGTCACTTTTTCTCTGAACTCTCTCTATGGCTTTGAAATGTAGTGGTGCCTATTTGTGTCTTCAGTTGGTGCTGCTCCAGCTTTGTTGTCCTTGTCTATGACTGACAACCTTTTAAAAACCTGTCTTTAAACCAACTCTTTGAACCTTCTCATTGGCTGCTGCCTCAGCCGTGTGGTCTTGCCTACTGTCACAAAGCTTAAAAACAAGAACAGATCTCAGTTAGTTTTTATTTGTAGTCGGAATAAAAATGCTTTTTTTACATCTCTTGTTTAGGAAGGGTGGATGCATATTAGCCACGTCTATTCCTCATGGTCTTTAATTTAGAAGATCTGATTCTCTCAAGCACTTTTTACAGCACAGTGGTGAGCTTGACCTACAAACTAACTTTGTTATACCAAAGGAACATAGAGCCCTTAGCCTTCCTCATTTATTTTTCCTCAGAAGTTCTGCTGTGTAAAAGATCTTCTATGTCTGATTTTGTTGTTATCTGAGCCCGTCTAAGAGCACTTGCCTGATACTCATTCATAAAACAGTCACTGAATGCACAGTCCTTAGAGAAGAGGCCCAGCAGGAAGAGCGATGTTCTTTTTTTTAGCCTGTGATCCTAGAAATTTTGCTTTTTATTACAAAGAATAGCATCTTATAGGAAAAAAAGGATGAAAGTAAAGCTGTTTTACAGTGAAGCATAGCCCAGTGGTGGAAGCAGTCTTCTGGGAAAGAGGTCCTGTAGAAAAGAGGTTCTGCAGAGACCTCTGGATTCTGTGATGAAACTACTCATCAGCATGTTGAGAAAGGGAATGGAAGCAGAGAGAAGTGCAAAGTGCTTCATTCTCCTCTGGCAGATGTCTTTCAAATGAAAATGGGCACTCCTTCCACTATATTTTCTGACACCTTTTAGGCTAAAATTACTTCATCTAGTAAGTCATTAGTTCTGGGAAACCATCTGAGCCATTTCACAATCCTGTACCCTAAGAGTGGCACAGCAGCTCCTCCCCCAGAGGGAAAGGAATCCAAAAGGCATGTTTCCAGATGTAACTACTATTGCATTTAAGTAACTCAGTTTGGCTGTCAACCAAGAGGAGTTTTACACTGTCATGCTCCCTAGTGTTACCTGACTTGTGCTATCTCTCAACAAGTAGTCCTAGAGGAGCATCCATCAGCAGGCCTTATATTAATTTAATAGTACACAGCAAATTAGTGGATTTCACTGTTGCATTTGTCTCTATTCTGCCTGACGAAATTCAAGTCATGGATTTTCAGTTTCAGGTAACAAATTAAATCTCCACTCAGTCAGTGACCTGTAAGGAAAGTATTGCTTCAGCTCTAATGAGTCTAGTCTTTGCTAAATTGACTATAGACTTTCAGTGACTGATGCTCACTAGTCTTGACATTCATACCTTTGCTGATTTGCAGTAGCCAAATAAAAGGCAGCACCATCAGAACCAGACCTACAGAAGGACTTGCAGGCTAAAAACTTGTCCTTTTCCCCAATTACATTAGCTGACCTAGGGAAGTGTATCACTTTTCCTTGCAAATCTTGTTTCATTTGAAAAAGAAGCTGTTAAAAAAAATAATGGAAGCACAGAGGGAATTTTGTGGGACCTTTAATCATCATAGCCAGAATTCTTTCTGAAGTATTTTGCTGATTTTTTTTTTTTCCAGCTATTGAACAATATATTTTGACAATAAAAAAAAATTGTGCTCAGAGATATATATTTATCTGCAAACCTAACAGGATGTGAATATACACCTCTTGCTGCAGGCCAAAGTAAATTTGTAAGTTATGTGAGATTTGTGTGTGTGTAAAATGTTTGGTATTAACTACTAGGCAATCTTCTTTCTTTTCTTGGCTGTAAAACCTCATAACAGGGGAAAACAGCAACATTAATAACAGCGCAAGAAGGGGAATCATGTTTATGAGCAGAGGAGAACACTGCCTAACTCCTGGCAGGTAACATTTTACAGCTCGTGCTGACAGGTAAATCTTTATTTATGACTAAGATCATAGAACACCGGGAAGCTCGTCAATAAAGGAGCCTATAATGGCGTGAAAGAAAAACTCTTTATAAACAACATTTTGAAAACTTAGTTTAACTGGATGATGCCTTGTTAATTTTTGTAATGGATGGTGACATTGGCAGCAATAGGATTTATTGCTCCAGTCAAATGAAAGTGCGTGTGCTGAATGCACAAGCTTCGCTGTCGCTACCTGCACAACAAACCTAATTAAATGGTGTGTCATTGAAGATGATTTAAATGAAAAGATAATGAAGCAAATCACATGAAAAGTGTTTAACGAAATTTATTCTGAAAGAATCGGAAAGGTTATTATCATTAGAGAAGTAGGGCTCCATCTTAATAATCCTTTTAAAGACGTCTCATTAAAATTCCAAGCTTTAAAAAAAAGAAAACAACAGTCATGGAAACTCAGGTTTTGGGTTGAGGCAAAAGACAGGATTTCTCTGTCACTTTTTGCAGACATGGACATTCTTACTGCTGAATTTCAAAGGTACCTTTCAGGTCTACATGGAAATTTGTGGCTTATGTCTGCTTCTGTCTTGATTCATTAAAATTATGTCCTACTGAGTCACCATGAAGTCAATGAGGTCAGGAAAGTTTTTAATCAGGCATCTTACATTAAAACCAAAAATAGTGAGGACAGTAGTTAATGTAATTATTCAGTGGTAACATCAGTGGAGTATGAACAACAAAATGATATTCAGCATGGGTTTAAACTGGCAGAGGGGAGATTTAGACTGGATGTTAGGAGGAAGTTCTTTACAGTGAGGGTGGTGAGGCACTGGAATAGGTTGCCCAGGGAGGTTGTGGCTGCTCCCTCCCTGGAGGTGTTCAAGGCCAGGTTGGACGAGGCCTTGAGTGACCTGTACTAGTGGGAGGTGTCCCTGCCAATGGCAGGGGGTTGGAACTAGATGATCCTTGAGGTCCCTTCCAACCTTACCATTCTATGATTTTACCAGGTAAGGGAATAACTGTAGGAATTTTGTCTAGATACTTCATAGGGGATATTTTTCCCAAATAGGTGAATAGAGAAATAAAATTTGGAGTAGGCTTGTCTTGATTTAGTAACCATGGCTTTTTACGTCACGTGCAAAGTTAAAATTACACTGGCCAAAAATACTTTAACAACCCATAGTTAGGCAGGTATGGATCTTATTCTCATGGGTTCATAAAGAACACGTAGCAGGCTCCATCAGTGGTGCTCCATATGCAGCAACAGTAGTGAAGAGGAGGAATAAAGAACATGTTCATTCTGCTGTGAAAGTTACCCGTGCAGTTGGGTATGAAACTGCCAGCATCCCTTTGGTGCCAGAAGGAGTACAGGTAGAAAACTGGTAGAGCCTGGGTTACATCCTAGAAACGCTGGTGTGTGAAGAAAAGAACACAACTTTCCTTCACAAAACCTGGCGGTGTGGACTGTCAGCAAAGGCAGCAGCTCCTCCCTGAGCACAGGGCAGGTTGCCAGGCTGCTACTCAGAAGCACTGAGGTGAGATTTACTCCCATTTCTGAATAGTGCCTCACTTTAAAACAAGACCACTGCTTCTCTAATTCTTCTTTACTTTAGGTTTTCCTCTGGGGCCTGTCTCAGCTGCATTGATATTTTCAGACACTGCTGCAATGCTAGTCTTCATTACTGCTGCTCTGCTGTGACTTAGAGTGGATAGTACAGTCATAGGCTGCCTTTGGAGAGTTATGTCCAAGTTGTGTCATTAGATGAAAGCAGAGTAACTTCACTGATGAAAACCTGTACGGCTACTTTAAACATAATCACTTAGAATAAGGTAACAAATCACTAACAATTGCAGCAGGTACAGCAGGGACTTGCAATTAATATTAATTATTGATGGACACTTTCTGCTTTTTAAACTGATTTCCATCAAGTTTATCCTTGCAATGCTTTTCTGGATGAAGTGAGACAGTACAGTGGCATTTATTGAGATCACAGTCATGTGTGAAGCATGACCTGTTGGTTGGCAGAAGGCAGATACCTAAGGACAAATCCCAGTAGGTGGCTTAGTTTTTCAAGTAAAATTTCATCTTTACAAAGATTCTGAGATCTATCAGTAGAAAAAAAAACCAGGAGAAAGAAAATTGCAATTCACTCACCTAAAATTTAATCAAGAAGCTAAGCTTACTGTAGCAAACATAAAAGCTTAAGTTATGACAAAAGTAGTTTTATACACACTGGGTGAAAATTAATAGAATAGAGGACAGCCTATATTATTAACAATTTTGCATTGACATATTTAACTCAACTCATTATTATTTAGCTGACAATTAATCCATCAGAAGTGCTATAATGTCTGATTATTTCCAAGCAAAGCTTCAAATTGAATGTTTGATACATTTTTTTTCCAATTCATTTCATAATCTGAAACAATAAAGCAAAAAATGAAAAGGTTCTTTGCAGGCAGAGCATTTGAAGTAGCTGTAGCTGCTAGTTCTGATCTTTGCAGAAATGCTGCCACTTTACATGAAAGCCTCTTTCCCTCTGAACAGAGATGAACACTGAAAATTTTAGAACTGGGTCCCACTGAGTATTTTTCCCCTTTAAAATGTTGCAGGTTGGGGTTGGTTTTTTTTTTGTTTGTTTGTTTAATGTTGTGTTTGTTTTCTGTTTTGGTTTTTTGTTGTTTTGGGGGGGGGAGAATTTTTTTGTTGGTTTGTTGGGCTTTGTTTATTTGTTTGTTTTTTTTAAAGGACTGTCTTCTCAGAGTTGAATCAATTCCAAGTGTTGTCTTATGACAGGACATCCTAGCAGGCTACTAATGAAATCTGACCTTTAACAGATGATAGAATAAGCACAGCAGAATCTGAGAGTTATGATTAGAATAACCTAAATTGTCCAAGACATTTTCTTGCTGTTTCTTGTCCATTTCACTCGCTTCACCATTAGTTGGCCCAGGTCTAGTGTCCCTCTGTTTACTGAGGTGCCCATATATATAGTCCTGCAGCTTAAATATTGATAGAACATTTTTAAGTACAAAAGGTGTGTCCATTGGCTTTGTGACAGCCCGAAAAAGTCATGTAAAACTGTGTTACATATTTTCTGTACCTTTGGGGAATTCTTATTGCAGTCTTGCATGAACAGTGCAAGCTTCTGTGTTACTCCTCCCCGTGTTGCACTGTTTTCTTGTGTTGGTGATCTTCTCCTGAAATGCAGTCACATGAAATTTGCTGCCTCTTTTGTTCTGTAGTGCAAACACAGTTTTTATCCTAGTCAGTACACTTTGAAATTAGAAAATACTTGGGTACCAATTTTGGCTATAGCTTCTGGAAAAGGAGATTGTTTGCAAATGTGTTGAATTTGCAGGTATCTTATCTGCAGGAGAGGCAGCATATATATGTTCCCTGGAGTAATATGCTTTTATCAAAAGGAAATGTTATGTTCCTTTGATATGAGGTTTAGGTTTACGGTTAGAAAACAGTATTTGTACTACTAAATGTGTACCAATTTGTACTTACTGACCATGAAGAGTTGGAGGGAGTGTTAATGTAAAGCTAAAGGAGTAGTTCAACTCTGTAAGATGAATCTATTGAACACAGCTTTGCAGTTTGTGGTTCAAGGGAAGATGAACTGAATCTGAGGGGTAATGTGAATAACTGTGAGCGAAGTGACACGATTCCATCTGCCTCATTTGGGTGGCTCCCAAGCTGGGGCAATCTTTCCTTGGTTGTCTTTTACAAACAAGACATGGACATTTTGAAGGACACAAGCGGTTGGAACAATTTATCCTTGTGCAGGCTTTCTGAGAGCTGGCAAGTCCTGCAGGCCAAATGCCTCAAAACACAGCCTGAGAGCCTTGGTCCAGGCCTTTACTTGGGAGGGAAGAATGCCATCTGCTGAAGCAGAGTCCAGTTTTCCTCCCTTTTTGATCTCTTACCCACACGCTGAGGAAATCTAAGAGTCTTGGTAGGACTGAAAATGGAAAGGTCAAAACAGGTTGTGGCATGCCTACAGGAAGCAGTAGCTCAGCCTGCAGAAAAATCTCCCTAATCCAGGAAGAAATTAACTGGTTTTAGTGTTGCTCTTACTCCTACCCTCTCCAAGGCTGTTAATGTCAGGAAGTGTTATTTTGTTTTGCTTCATCTGTGCTTAGGAGAGTAGGTTGGAACTCTGTTAAAGCGTGTTCCAGTTTGCTCTTAATATATAGCAGATAAAGAGAAAATAATGCATCCATGCATAAAAATCACTTTATGCCAAGCTTCCATCCAAGAGCATCTGGGGAACTCTGAAAGCTTCAGTATGGAGTGATGAGGTCTATTATGTGAAACACAAAGAATTTATAGTAAATTACCTTGTCAGTCTCGCTGCCTCTTTCCCTCATCTCTGCTGCTTTTTCCTTTCTCTTCCCGAAGCTGCCCAATACAACTTTGACACTTACTCTTCAGAGGGAAAGTCTGTCCCTCGGTGCTAAGATTAATACTGTACTGTCAACATGTTGTCTACCTCCCCAGGCTGGTCCAGTCACTGCAGCAAGAGAGCAGACTTGCCTCGAGGTTTTTTTCAATGCTTTCAAAAGGCAGTTGATGTGATCTAGTACATGAGACAAGAGTTGTGTTACTACCATGGTTACAATCCTCACTGCATTCTACAAAGCTACAAGTACAGTCCAGTCTCTCAGAAATGGGAGTCTCTTCCCACTATGACAATTAGTTTATCTTATAGACAAAATTCTGTCTAAAACCCCCCAAATGTCTGTTGTTATCTTCCACTTTGTTACACAGCAGACTCCCGCGGAAGTAGAGTTGGCATCCCTGGTCACTTAGATTAACTTGTAGTCTACTTTTTCCCTAGCTGCTTTTTCCACTGACTTTCACTTTACAGAAAGGTTAATTCTGAGTTTTCTTCACTGTTTATTTTTATAACCTTTTTTTGCCTGACTATATAGAAGCTTTATTGAAGGGTATTTATTATCAGAGGCATGGTTATCATTTATTCGGTAGGAAATGCCTTTCATCTAAAACCAGTCTGCTCACCTCCTTTGATGCAGCACAGCTCATAAAATGCACAGAGTGAACAGGAAAGGTCTCCTTAATGAGTCAGCATTGTGTAACCTCCCTACAGGTGAGAAAACCCAAAACAAAACGGTGCTCTCTCACACCCTCGCTTCAATTTTAAGATTCTCTGGCTTTGCTGTATTAGCCACACAATGAGTGTGTGACTGTTCTAGAATCATCTTTTTTTCAGGATGAGTATGGTGAACTGGTGTCAGAGGTGATTCATCTGACTCTCTGTTAAGGCACCAAGAGTGACATATTTGCCTGTAGCTATGGGTCGGACCCCTTTGATTTGCTGCTCTCATCATTAGCTCTCCCCTAGATGGGTTATTAATAAAAGAAAATGTCTATCCATCTTTGGATAGCTTTGCTCTAGCTTTACATTATCATAACAACCAGCATTGACATATTCTGTTTAATATCTGGCAGGCTGTTTATTGATGCCTCCATAGAAAATAATTTTTGAGAGATTTTTTTTAAATTTAAAAAGAAATGTGGACAGTCTTGTGGTCCTTGTAATACTTATGGAGTTTATAGAATAAACTGCAGGCTTACTACAGGTACAGGTGAAATGGGGTGCTAGAATTGAACTTTTGTGCATAGCACCAAGGAATGGTCTCTGCAGGCCAATCAGATTCTATCCATTTCTGTAAGAAAACAGTCGGAGCTGGTTGAGTGGATGCTGTCATCAGCCTGTGGAATGCTGGAGACACGCAGAGGCTGAGAGCTTTACAAGAGATTGAGATGATGCTACAAAAATCCATGAGGTGCAGTCTTGGTCCTTCTGGTTTATTTTGGTCAAATAGAAGCAGAGCTCTAAACCCCTGTGAGTGGAGTTTCCTCCGAGTGAGCTTTCACTGCTGCTGAAGGGAAGAAGGCTGGCCCAGATTTATCGGTCAAGAACATTTTTACTGCTTGCCAGGATAAGAGTATATGGACATAGTATTTTAGTATTTTAAACATTGTAAGGAGCATTACACTTAAATTCTCAGTATATACAATGTTACTGTGGCTAGAAGAAATATCAGAGTCAGTCTGACAGCCAAGTAGTACGTTGTATTCTGGCATATTTTCAAATGCAGTGAGCAGTGCATCCTTTCCTTCCACCTCTAATTAGAGGTATCCCTGCTGCAGTCCATGGCTATTAAAGTGTCTAACTCAGTTCCCTCGCAGTTGATGATCATCCTTCATCTGGTACCACATTGTGCCAGCTGACATAACTTGTGAATTGTGACCTAGAGTAACTGTTGAGGATACTGCCCCGTGTCGTCTTTCCTAGAATCCCGGTCCTTCTCCCTCCACTCAGCTGTGAGGCTACTAATGGCATTCACATCCACTGCTCAACAGGCAAAATAACAACCCACGACATGTCAGCACTGACACCAGTGCACAGAGCAGAGCACAAAATAGAAACATACTTGGCTGGCATCTGCTTCCTCTGGCTGGTGTGAGTGCGAAAGGGAGTCTTCAAGCCAAGCAGTGGCAGGCTGTCCTTCCACAGGATCTAGCAGCCAGCTGCTGGGTAGGGGTCTAACTGCACAGCCTGACTCAGTGTCACACCTTCTCCTTTCACCAAAACAATATTTTTGTGTCTGGTTAATGCTCACAGCTTCAAACACTGTCTGTGATGAAATACATAATGCTGGAGGGTTTCAAAATTGTTCAGAAGTGCTTTTTTGGGGTTGGTTTGTTTCTTTTTTGGTATTTTGGTTTGTTTTTGTTTGAAGAAAAAGGGGTTGAGAGAGAGACTGAGGCAACTGGGTCTCTTTAATTTGGAGAAGAGGAGACTGAGGGGTGACCTCCTTAATGTTTGCAAGTATGTAAAGGGTGAGTGCCAAGAGGCTGGAGCCAGGCTCTTCTCAGTGATGCCTAATGACAGGACTAAGGACAATGGGTGGAAGTTAAAGCATAGGAGGTTCCATGTAAACATGAGGAGGAATTTTTTCACTGTGAGGGTGATGGAACACCGGAACAGGCTGCCCAGGGTGATTGTGGTCTCCCTCTCAGGAGATATTTAAGACCTGAATGCATTCCTGTGTGATCCTGCTCTGGCAGAGGGGTTGGACTGGATGATCCTTTGAGGTCCCTTCCAGCCCTTGACATTCTGTGAAACATGGGCGTTATCTTGTAAAAATAATATTTTGATCACTGGTTGGTTTGTGACATAACATAGGGAAAGCTTTGAGTCACCAGACACGAAGCAGCAGTGTCTCAGCAGCTAGTCATTGGACTTCTCCTTCAGGGCTTTCCAAGGGTCCGGGTATGTGAAGATGTCACATACTGTGAGATGTTGTTTTGACTCCTAAAAGTTTTTCCGTGTTAAATATTGGAATGCTGGTTGCTTAGAAATGCAACAGATTCTCAAGTTGCATTCTGAAATGTCTGTGGGCTCACTGAGTTGCTTTTAGTTGCTCTGTTTTGAGAGATTTGACTTCAGAGGTTAGCCTTTTTCACTCCTTTGGTATATTTTCATCTTTTCTCCCTCAAATGATATTTCTTAAGTTCTAGATACACATTGAGAAGAAAATATTCTTCTAATAGTATGAAATATGTATACATATGATGATAATTATTGTTATTACAGAAGTAATGAAGAGTGATAGGAAAAATACAGTAGTCTGGTGACTTTGGAAGTCTTAGAGTAGGTCTGCATGATTTTCCATGTTTTGTTTCTGCTTAGTTCTCAAAAAATCTCACTTGGTTTTGTAAATGACAAGGTTATCTAACTCTTCAACAGCAGAAACTACTGAGGTTCAGTTCTCCTTGGAAATGTGGTTTGTGATGCACTTCTTGTAAAAAAATCAAATTTCTAAATTTTAGCTATTTAAGACCTATGTCTGATATGAGAACACCACGAAAGAAGTAGAAGCCATCAAACATACTGATGTTTTCCCAGGGCACCATGATTACAAGAACATCTGTTTTGAGTAGTGATGTGCTGAACCACTGTGGAAATCCTGTGTTCAGTGGCTCTTAACATTTCTCATTTCTCTCATGTGGAGGGGTGATGAGGTGGCTGAAAATAGAGCTGTGGTTTAAAGTACAGGTGGACAATGATTCAAAACCACAGGAGAAAAATGATCAGGGAGTCAGGCAACTCTGTCTGCTTTTAAATATCGTGACTTTTATTTGGAGCTCTATGGTTTTGATATCCATTCAATGAGAGGAAAATACACAATACTGTAGGTAACACCTAACTAACTGAGCATGACCAAATAGACTGAGTGCATGTTAAACCAAAAAGGGTCCATCAGTCTAACATTTAAGTGATACACAGGAGTTTAATAACTGCTCAGTGCTGGTCAATCACAAGGGCGTGTTGCATGCCTGAGCAAGCCCAGCTGAGTAACTGAAGTTCAGTTGTGTTCCCCAGGTTTGTAACAGCCTGTGTATTTGTTCTTTAAATCCACTATGTTTAAGAGCAATCTGGTTAGCTTCAAAGGTTGAGCTGTGGATTTCTGATGTCTGGAGCTCTGAGAAGTATATGCCATCTGGCTTGGCATATTGGCTGGCTATAGAGGGGCTATGCTTCCACGATAATATGATAAATTGAGAATGTTGTTCTGGAAGGACCATTTGTTGTCCATAATAAATCAGTTCTTTCTTATGCTGGTGCACCTGCTGAGCGTTAGATTGTTGTCAGAAGTAGCTTCAGAGACATGTGCACCCCTGCTCAAGTCTGCAGACCTGTTTTTCCTGAATCTTGTGTGTACATGGCTTGGGTAGAAAATAGAATCTGCTTTGGAGTTTTATGCATTTTCCATCTGCACAATGGGTGTCATGAAATGGAGAAACCTGATCAACAGTTTCTAACCTTCATGTACATCCTTGTGGCTGATGGTAGGCCAAGTGAATTGCTATTGCATCTAGCATATGTTTGTGGGGTGCCTGTCTTAGAGATAACAAGCATCTGCCTTTTACTTGTCCAGCCAGACAACCAAATGTATTTATAGGCACTAGTGCTGCTTTGCATTAAAACAAGGGTTCATCAGAAAAGCAGTGACCAAGATGAATCTTAATCAAATCATGTCAGTGAAGAGATTTGCTGTAGCTACTGCTGTAGACATGTAGCTTTGCTGTTATGTGGATCAGCTCTTCAAGCTCTCTAGAGCACAAGTAGCATTTAGTAGAATTAAATATGAAACAGTATCTGTAGTTCTTCAGGCAGCTGTCACTTCTTGGGAACATGAGTGATCCTTGTTGGATTTGATGGAATCCGTTCCCTGTTTAAAGTTGAGTAGTTTGCAGGATGAAGGACAAAATGCTTGGTACTTGTTGACTTAGATATGATTTAGTGTTGTGACTTCTGTGATTGCTTGAGAAGCTGCTTGAGTAGGTTTGAGGCCTTCATGAGGAGCTGTGGTCTAGGTGATGGAGTAGTGAGGTGGATTGGGAACTGGTTAAAGGAAAGAAGTCATTGCAGATGACACCAAGCTGGGGGCAGATGTTGGTGGGTTGGAGGGCAGAAGGGCTCTGCAGCAGGACCTTGAGCGCCTGGACAGATGGGCAGAGTCCAAGGGGATGGCGTTCGACAAATCCAAGTGCCAGGTGCTGCACTTTGGCCACAACAACCCCATGCAGAGCTACAGGCTGGGGTCAGAGTGGCTGGAGAGCAGCCAAACAGAAANCTGTGGTAGTGGGTTGGACTTGATGATCTTTGAGGTCTCTTCCGACCTTGCTATACTGTGAAGTCAGAGAGTTGTGGTCAATGGGGCAGAGTCGAGCTGGAGGCCTGTGACTAGTGGAGCCCCTCAAGGGTCAGTACTGGGACCAGTACTGCTCAGTGATGCCCAGGGACAGGACAAGGGGCAGTGAAAGTTGAGGCATAAGAGGTTCCATGTGAACCTGAGGAAGAATTTTTTCCCTGTCAGGGTGACAGAGCACTGGAACAGGCTGCCCAGGGAGGCTGTGGAGTCTCCCTCTCTGGAGACACTCCAGAACCATCTGGATGCATTCCTGTGTGATCTGCTCTGGGTGATCCTGCTCTGGCAGGGGGGCTGGACCAGATGAGCTTTCGTGGTCCCTTCCAGCCCCTGACATTCTGATTCCATTAGATTTGAAATCTTTGAAAAGAAGTTTAATTTAGTTATCCGCTTTAGGTAGTTCTAACCTTAAATCACAACATTCCTTAATTTGGTAATAATCATCTCTCTTTATATACAGATTTTTTTGTTTATCAATATGTAACTCTTAATCAAAAAAAGATTTCTTATAAGTAAGTAAATAAATCTAATTTGGTAGTTAACTTTGAATGAAATTTTAGAAAAAGAGGTTTGGGTTTTTTTCAACATCAGACAAATTTAAAAGAAAAATAATTAATTTTCGTGTTTAAAAAAATATTAATTGCCCTTTCTAATGATGCTCCTGAGTAATGCAAGACATAAAGTGAAAAAGAGAAGGCTTTGCTTTTTTCTTTGTTTTCAGAGGAAAATGACCATTACAGCATGGGTGAGCCTCAGTCCTTGAAACACTCTAATTTTTTTTCAAGGAACTTGGAACTTATGGAGACAGTAATATATCAAAGAGAATGCTGGCTAAAAGATTAATTATATAGAGCACAGATATGTTTCAGAGGTTTTTTTTTGCCTTGTCAAGGAACAAGCACTATGTTTTGAGTCTGGGCCTCAACAATGCTGTATCATTTTCTGCTGGACAGCACTGTATCGTTTTCACTGATTGCATCTCTTTCAGTGATTGTATTCTGTCATCACAGGACAAAGAAACGTTATCTGATTTCCTTCTGGCACAGCAAATGTCTTTATTGGTTATGTGGGGCACTGGGGGCTCTGAAGCCTTTGAATCCCTTCGGAAGAGAAGCGGAGGAAGCAGTGTGTTCATGTGGAAGCTATTCTCTTTGTGCTGGCTCCCTTTCAACTGGAGACATTCCCCAGTAAAGATAGAAGTCACTGATTTATGTGCTGCCTAAGCATGTGAAGGCAGTGATAGCTATGCTGTGTTCATCCCCCAAAGCATGGGACAGTTTAGCCCAGAGCATTTTTGGTATTTTTAGGGGCCTCAAATACTCCTTTAATGCTAGATGGTTTACTTCATCTTTCAAAGCTTTTTCAGGTTTATGTTCCATTTGTTCAGAGTTTTGTCCCCTTGGATCCCATTTATTGATTAGTTCCATTAGGCACAAAGTGAATATCATTTCTGAGTCTAACACTGTTTCATTTCTCTAAATATTTTTTTTCTATTTCCATCCCCCTCACTCTCACTCCAAAGCATAAAAGCGTTGATGTCACTTCTCCACTTCTCCCCATTTCCAGGGGCTGCCAAATGGCCTGCTAACCTTGCTGTGTCCTTAGTCAGTCTACTTACTGAGCCAAAACCTCCATCAGATATCCCTAGGAATTCTGGCAGTCCATGTTTTGGGTACTTTGCTTTCTCATACAGCACAACCCAGAAGTGTTTTGCAAGATCCTGATGTAGCTGATATGTTTTGAAGTCCCTCTGGGCTCTAAAGCTCCTATTAGAAAGTATGGTGATCTGGAGCTAAAGGATTTGTGCAAGTTCATTTAAAAAAAAAAAAAAAAATTTAAAAAAATTGCTTGCATTCCTGTTGTCACTCTAATCAGTAAAATATGGGCCCAGATGTTTACACTGCTTATTAACAAGAGCCTTGCTTTCTTATCTAATCCCATGCAATGGGTTAGCAGATTCACCAGAAAGAAGCATATTCAATATAATTAACTGGTTGTTCTTCTTTGCTCTTCATGATTTACAGTCATGTTCACTTCAAAACCTGCTCTTTACTATCAGTTATCATGAGTTGTCTCTTCAAATGCGGGAGCAAAGCGTACAGATGCTTCTGAGGTTTACTGATGTTTCCTATGATTTCGAGCAGTCTGGCTGCAGCCATTAAGCCCTGGGAATCTCTTTCCCTTCATCTTCCAGTACAGTAAGTTAAGCAAACACAGTAGGATTATATGGATCTTTAAGGTTATGCTTAAGGCTTTGCTGTTCAGCTGTGATAGCATGTTCTTCTAACTCCTACAAATTCTTCTTTTCCCCCCACTTAAACACTTCTGAAGCTGTAAGTAAATATTTTTAAATTTTAAATATTTTTTCGACTGGTCTTCCAGGATATGCTTTCTGTTAATAACAAAGGCAAAAGGTTTGCTGGCATACATATGGTAAGTGAATCATAAATAGCACTTCACTTGGGCTTTTCATGGTTAAAGTATTCTGTGTGTTTGTGACATCTGGGATATGATAGGTACCTGCCACAAACAGGGCCAAGTCTTCAGATTTTACTTCTCCTGTCAAATGCTGCCTGTAGCATTCTTTTACTCCATTGTTATGTATGCTCACTGTGAGTCATCTGTCAGTGTTTAAGTTGCACACAAAATGTAGTCTTTGACTGTTTAAACTGAGCACAGATATTGTGTAATTTCTTGGCTTCACATTAATAAAAACCCACACAGCAAATTTCAGCAAGGCACATTCTTCTGTTACCACTGGAGAAATGCATCAATTAAGTCAGTGCTTAAAGTTCATTTAGTTAATCTTGAAGAAATGGGACTGATGTTAATTCATATCTGTAATTAATTCCAATAAAAGGTGGAAAATCCCTCAAGACACACCCCCCAAGTCTCCATATCATAATTCTAGAGGTGGGGTGAAAAGGAGACCTCGTGGTGACACTTGTACTAGGATATACCTTTCGTGTTAGGGACTTCACTACTGACTCAAATACTGTCTGGGAACAGTAAATTCTCTTTTTAACTTAGTGAGACCCTGAGTTTGGAGCTACACCTGCTTTGTCTTCTCTGTCGTTCTGTGTAGGAATGGACTTGAAGCAGCACCCCAGCAGCTTGTAAGCCTCTTTTAAGGGAGTTCCAGGAACTCTGATCTAAACTTGGAATAACTTAACCTTCAAAATCATGAACAATCCATTGGTGGGTGGTTCTTTGTCTTAAGGGAGAGGACAGAGGGGGTCATGGGGGCAGAAAGAGAGAGAGAGATATAGTTCTGTTTGCAACTATGTAGAACAGAGGGTGGTATTGCCAGGGGTACTTCAAATGAGTCTTAAAAGAACCAAAAAAGAACTGCAATTTAAAGGAACAATTATATTCTGGGCTCTCTGTGCTGCTGGTATCTTAGACACCTTGATTTTGCTTTCTTACATTTTATTTCTCTTTCTTCCTCAGGCTTGGCACAAATGTTGAAAAATCTGGGTTGAACTTGGAAAGGAAGGTTAGAAAAGGGAAAAAAAAATACCTGGAATTTCAAGTTTTTCCTTACATGTTTAAAAAAGGGTAAGTAATAATTGTTTAAAAATCGGGCAGTGTTTGGATTTTCTATTGTTTAACTGTGGAATTCAAGCATATGCTTTAAATGAAAACTTGCTGTGAAGTTTTGCATATCAGCTTTTCCTCTTATTACCAGTCCAACTCTATTATTGCACTTTTAGGAGTGGAAAATTAAAAATGTAGGGCATATCTCAAGTTTATGGATAGCAAAAACAGGAACAGAACCTAATGAGGGGGCTCTTGATCTGGACTTACAGGAGTAGAGTTCTGTGCTTCTGGTAGTTTGTTATTGTACCTTGGCAAAGAGCCTTCCCAGGCCAATCTGAGTATCTGTATCTCTCAGATGATGGGAACTGACCCACTGGGTATGTTCACAGTGGAATATGCTTCTATGAAGACCAGCATCCCATCAGCAGTCTTGGACTGGCAAGAAA
This sequence comes from Ramphastos sulfuratus, assembly GCA_013399055.1. Taxonomy (NCBI): domain Eukaryota; kingdom Metazoa; phylum Chordata; class Aves; order Piciformes; family Ramphastidae; genus Ramphastos; species Ramphastos sulfuratus. Next base: position 19,144 of record WBNM01042936.1, read on the forward strand.
AAGTTATTGTTATGGGATTTTAAAAATATTTCTCCATTACTGGGCAGGTTTTCATAAGTTCTTTATTGAATGTCTATAGTACAACTTGCATAGTATTGTAATTTTCATCTTGATGTGTGTCTTGCAACCTGGTTGCATCTACTGGCCCAGATCTGAGTACAAGAAACTATGTAAGAGCCTTTTGAGGACTAAATTGGGAATGCACTATAATTATTCAGCTTATTTTCTGATGAGGTTCTAGTGATTTCTGTCTTATTTTTGTCAACATCTGTGTCAATTGTAGAGGAAGACTAAGTGTATTGAATACCAGAGGAACTGCATTTGCTCTTTTTCATGTACTCTGTGCTTGAGTTGCATAGCAATCAGTGGTCATGCATTGAGAGATGAGGCTACTGCCCTCAGCAGAGCAATTTTGTAAGAATACTTTGGTTGCATATCAAGTACATTAATTTTACCAAATGCAACCTTTATTTTCTAGAAATGAAGACTGAGGATGATACCTAAAATAGAGTGAGTTCCTCCATTCTAGATGGGGAGTAAAAATGAGCAGTGGAATTATGTTTCATAATGAAGATTTGATCACTGCTGGGGCAAAAATGACATTAGAAAATGTCTCTGTCCTGCAGTGAGTTTCCTTGATTAGTGGATTTAACTTCTGACAATGAATAACATGATTGCAACTCTGTGTTTATATAGTGACTGGGAACTACAGACCTGTCAGCCTGACCTCAGTGCCAGGGAAAGTGATGGAGCAGATTATCTTAGGGGCAATAACTGTGCACCTGAGGGATGGCCAAGGGCTCAGGCCCAGCCAACATGGATTTAGGAAGGGCAGATCCTGCCTCTCCAACCTGCTCTCCTTCTATGATCAGGTGACCCGCCTGGTGGATGTGGGGAGGCCTGTGGATGTGGTCTACCTGGACTTCAGCAAGGCCTTTGACACTGTCCCCCACAGCAAACTGCTGGCTAAGCTGTCAGCTCATGGC